>OY757192.1:0-2500 GCA_963583895.1 Melanophora roralis | reverse complement strand
ATACATACATACATACATACATACATACATACATACATACATACATACATACATACATACATACATACATACATACATACATACATACATACATACATACATACATACATACATACATACATACATACATACATACATACATACATACATACATACATACATACATACATACATACATACATACATACATACATACATACATACATACATACATACATACATACATACATACATACATACATACATACATACATACATACATACATACATACATACATACATACATACATACATACATACATACATACATACATACATACATACATACATACATACATACATACATACATACATACATACATACATACATACATACATACATACATACATACATACATACATACATACATACATACATACATACATACATACATACATACATACATACATACATACATACATACATACATACATACATACATACATACATACATACATACATACATACATACATACATACATACATACATACATACATACATACATACATACATACATACATACATACATACATACATACATACATACATACATACATACATACATACATACATTACATACATACATACATACATACATACATACATACATACATACATACATACATACATACATACATACATACATACATACATACATACATACATACATACATACATACATACATACATACATACATACATACATACATACATACATACATACATACATACATACATACATACATACATACATACATACATACATACATACATACATACATACATACATACATACATACATACATACATACATACATACATACATACATACATACATACATACATACATACATACATACATACATACATACATACATACATACATACATACATACATACATACATACATACATACATACATACATACATACATACATACATACATACATACATACATACATACATACATACATACATACATACATACATACATACATACATACATACATACATACATACATACATACATACATACATACATACATACATACATACATACATACATACATACATACATACATACATACATACATACATACATACATACATACATACATACATACATACATACATACATACATACATACATACATACATACATACATACATACATACATACATACATACATACATACATACATACATACATACATACATACATACATACATACATACATACATACATACATACATACATACATACATACATACATACATACATACATACATACATACATACATACATACATACATACATACATACATACATACATACATACATACATACATACATACATACATACATACATACATACATACATACATACATACATACATACATACATACATACATACATACATACATACATACATACATACATACATACATACATACATACATACATACATACATACATACATACATACATACATACATACATACATACATACATACATACATACATACATACATACATACATACATACATACATACATACATACATACATACATACATACATACATACATACATACATACATACATACATACATAACATACATACATACATACATACATACATACATACATACATACATACATACATACATACATACATACATACATACATACATACATACATACATACATACATACATAACATACATACATACATACATACATACATACATACATACATACATACATACATACATACATACATACATACATACATACATACATACATACATACATACATACATACATACATACATACATACATACATACATACATACATACATACATACATACATACATACATACATACATACATACATACATACATACATACATACATACATACATACATACATACATACATACATACATACATACATACATACATACATACATACATACATACATACATACATACATACATACATACATACATACATACATACATACATACATACATACATACATACATACATACATACATACATACATACATACATACATACATACATACATACATACATACATACATACATACATACATACATACATACATACATACATACATACATACATACATACATACATACATACATACATACATACATACATACATACATACATACATACATACATACATACATACATACATACATACATACATACATACATACATACATACATACATACATACATACATACATACATACATACATACATACATACATACATACATACATACATACATACATACATACATACATACATACATACATACATACATACATGCATACATACATACATACATACATACATACATACATACATACATACATACATACATACATACATACATACATACATACATACATACATACA
>OY757191.1:84271755-84509255 GCA_963583895.1 Melanophora roralis | reverse complement strand
AACGATGACTTTTGATATTAAATCCTCAACTCAATTCAACACCAGCAAGCAATGTTTTATAAGAAAAATAAAAGCAAAAATAATTAGTAATAAAAAGATCATTGCTTGTTATTAAATAAAATACCAACAACAATAACAAAGAAATTTAAAAAAGTTTAAATAATTTGATGCATAAAACGGTTATTCATTTAAATACTTATACTTGAAATGACATTAAGATTAAAAATTTTCAAGGCCAAAAGATGACACATACACGCTAGCATAAATGAAGGGCAGAAAAAAGAATAAGACCCCAAATAATACAAACAAACTATACATCAGGTATTAAAAAGGTATGTTTAAGCAAGTACGTCAGTCATATCTTGTCATTATCAAGTAGTAAAATCAGAGCTTAGAAAACTAAAACGTGTGGAAAGGTATACTCGCAAGGTGAAGTATACTCGTGAAAATGTCATACAAGGCTTTCTCATGCCTTCGTAAAGTATCTTTATATTAAAATCTTTGCTTAAATATATGTATTCTCCGAAGCGTAAAAGCATTCCCAAAAAAATGTTCTGCTATTGAGCATCTATGTTCTACTGCCTTCACTTTTTTCTTCTTCTTTTTCTTTTTCCAGCCTTGTACGTAAATTTTCATCCGTAATTTATTAAAGTAGATATAAAAGGTTAATAAATATGCACTTCCGTCCTATTTATCAATTATTTTTTTTCGATTCATTTATTCTTAAATTCCAAAAGCGAGAGGTTTTGATTATTTTTCAGATTTTTTTTCAACGTAACCTTGTGTTAAGATTTTTTTTTACAAATTATATGATTGATCGTGTAAATCGTATATCAGCAGCAGCCAACAGCTTTAAGTCTTGCATATGTAATATTTTTAAAACTTAACCATAATTAACTTGAAGGAAAAACTCTTTGAAACAGAAAAAAAATATTTTAAGATGGATTAAATATTACAAGTAAATATGCAAAATGATTGATGATGCGTGCATAAGTGGATTTTTTTAATTACTAAATCAAGTAATTGAAAAAATATTGCATTTTTATTTAAAAGTCTTATATTTTTATATTTTAAAAATCACTTCCCTTCACTTGAACAATATTTGTTAAAGAATATTCAGAGTTTTAAATTAAAATATTTTGTTAATTAAAACGGCTTTTTATATTTTACCAGTAAAAATTTAAGATTAACCTGTCACATATAATAAAGTATTAAGTTTTTATACTTAGAAATAATTTAAAAAAAATTTAAAACAAAATTTTGAACTTATGCAATCGTCAAGGAGTAAAATTGTAAATAGTGTATTTGACAGATATCGAATGAGTTTTAAGTTTAAATTAAAATCGGGTAAATACCATATCGGTTGCCACTTTCCTATATACATAAGCGGAGACCAATCACCTTTAAGTTTTTTTTGAGTGGAGTTATGTGTGTCTCACTAAGTAGTTTAGTTAAAGTTTAGATTATTCGATCATTAATTTTAAACATTGTTTTAATTTAAGCAAGTTTGGGTCTTAAGTCTTTTGTTTTGTGTTTTATTGTGTTAAATAGTTTTAATTTGATGTTAAAATCCAAAATGGTTTAAGTCTTGTGTATTTTTTTAAGTTAAAAATTTTATTTATCCATATCAAGTGTGTGCTTTTTTAGCGTGTGCAGTTCTAAACGTTAAAAAATATGATTTGCTTATTGTATATAAAATTTAATCATTAGTTTTAAAATTTGCTATTTTATTAAAAAAAAAATAGGTCACTTTATTTGTAAAAATAATTTAAGCAAACTTTTAATATTCTTACACCAATTATTTGTGCACCTCAAATTGTAATTAAATTCTGTCGACAGTAAGTTACTTATTAGCTATTCGGACATAAAGATTGCTTGTTTTTAAATACAAATAAAAAAAAATACAAAACAACAAATATTTTATATTTTAATTAATATTAGTTTATTTACGTGTAGGCACATTTGCATTTCAATTGCATTATAATAGTATTTTTTTTTTACGTAGCGAGTCCAACACTAATAAATGATTAATTAATCATGTATGAATGTATGGTAGTATGCAGATATTCATATAGAATTATTGTTAGCATGTATACAAATATTCTTGTGTAATAAATTCTTATAAATACCCTACAGCTTTTATGCAGGAAACATGATATTTAAGTGCACAATTTAAACAAAATTGTGATTTATGTAAAAAGTTTAATTTTTTTAAATTTAATTTTAGAACACATAAATGAAATCATTAAGCAAAAAAAGTCACTAAAATAACAAGCATTTATAGTAATTAAAAAATTAATAAAAATAATTGCATCAAAGTTATTATTATTTCTCTAATAGTTTGTGTTTAATTTGTAATATATAGCTTTGTTATCAGTACAATTATGCTCCTTTGTTGCCTTATGATTTTTGAAACAAAATTTATAATGTTTTTTTTTTGTGTTTAATTCCATTATTAAGTTTAAAGATTTTTGTGATTTTTCAAGGTTATTTTTTTCAAGATTTTCAATTAAATTAAACAGATTTGGTGTTAATACGACTGTTTTTTTTAACTTCTTTAGTACTTGTGTATTAACAATATTTTATTAAATTTAATGCAGATAGTGCTTCTATTGAAAATATTTGAAAAGTCAAAATTGTATTTAATTAAAAAAATACTATCTAAAAATAGTTTTTTGATTAAACAAATCTTTAAAACACTTGTTGCATTCGGTATTAATTTAAAGCTAAAGTTTTTGAATACAATTTAATAAAAAGGTGACATCAGAACTGTTTCTTGCAAATTTAATGTATAAAAATTGGAATAAAAAACAGCACTAATTGTGAAATAACAAAATATAATAACATAATTATCTCATAAGTTGTTATTTTCATTATTCATTTTGAACATATATGTATCTTATACCACAATTTATTTCATTTTATGTTCCAGCGAATGCACAAAATTTCTCAGTGCGTGGAGTCATACTGTTTTTAGACTAAACGCATATTGAATGAGGTACGGCCAATAATAAACCAATTTTTATTTAAATTTTGGCCGTCTTATTTCTATTTAAAAAAGACTTGCGCAGTCTTACCCAAAATTTCTTATTTTGAGAGAATATTTGTATTGGGGGTAAGTCAAAAAATGTACCAACAACATTTGTGTTCCGAATACTAGTTAGAGCTATAAAGCTAGAAGATAGAACAATACTCGAGTAAGTTGAAGCATAAAATGCTTATTTCGAGAGGACCTTTGTATGGGGACTTCTTAAAAATATTTAGCCTCACATTATAGCTTCAACTTTTCTCTATAAAGCGTTGGGCTTCTTAAAGCTCCGACCATGAAATGCCTGACTATGCTGAATGGCTAACCCGTTCCTCAATGCCCATAAAAGAACTGGGTGTATATATTGTCTGCATATACAACGATTTTCCTTTCTTAAGCATCAAACTTCCTTAGTATAAGCATCAAAGTTTTCTATCTATTTAATACAAATATGTATTAATAAAACTTTGACTCATGTCGAAGTTTGCATTAAAAAATTATCTTCAATTATTTTCAATATTACAAGCTCTGACACGACTTATTATGTGGTCACTGCTGTTAGATCTAAGCAGTCCCGCATGTTATTCATTAAATAAACTATTTTTAAGATTTGTATATTTTTGCTTGGACTTTAACTTTACCGCTGGTAATTGTTTAGATATTTACTTAGCGCCATTAGCATATAATATCAAATTGATAAAAACTTCAAACTCTTAAATGAAGATGATGCACCACACTTTACAATTTTGAAGAGTGTTAATTAAACTTTTTTGCTACTTCGTGGAAATTTTAACACTTTCAGTTGTTCACAGTTATAATACATTCATTTAAGTTAACCGCATGGGGTCTTAATGTGAAAATTTATTTAAAAAAAATTGCTAATTTAATATCAAACACTTACAAACCAGAGAGTAAGTACAAGCATTCCCAAGAAAGGTGACGTCATTGGGTTAAACATCAATATGTATTTAAATAATTAGAGGGTTTAATACATTAAGAACTGATTTGACTTTCACAATATTTGAAAACAATACCATTATTAGCAAAATTACAAAGAAACAAAAAAAAAAACGCACAATAACAACAATGTAACAAAGAACAAAACTACCCTTTTTCTATCAATTAAATCCAAGATTGGCAACAAGTTGCAAAAACTAACCTTTTCCTTGCACTTGAGTCTGTACATGTATGTGTTTGATTTCTGGTGCTTGGTTTAACACTATAATTTTCGCAGCAGCAGCCAGCTCAATGAAACGTTTTCTTTAAGAAAATAAATATTTTGTAAAAAATAATAAAACAAAAAAATTAACTCTTTTATATCCCACAGAGTGCAATATTTGCAATGTTGTTTCCTGTTAATATATTTTCACACACACACACATACAAACAAACACCTTTTCAAACAATATAGTTATAATATTTTGTATAAATATAAAGCTTCGCACATGCATACTTACATATTGCACAGTCGTTAATGTAATAAAAGTTTTCCTTCTTCCTTCCACAAAGGAAGGAAATGTATGTTTTATGTAGGTATGTTCATTGTAAATATTGGTTTGTTTTTTTTTGTAAATATGTTAATATACATATATGTATGTTCGTATGTATGTAGGTCGGTGGTCTTTTGTGTTGAATAAACTAAAGTTAAATGTCAGATTCGATCAACATGACATGAATACCACAAAAACTGCCTACTGTTACGGCCCTAAAAGCGTGCGACTTTTTTAATTTGCTTTACGGAACTAAGTATAACAAAAACAACACTTACAAGTATTTTTTTATTTTATTTCTTTTTTTTTGTATTTGTTACGTTAAAAATTGATTGTGACATAAAATTTATTTGAAATAAATTCAAATGTAAAAGAAAACCATAAAAAAGTTTCAACGCCTCCACAAACACTGATTGGTAGTTGAGCGCATAATCAGACATTTGTTTATAATAAACCGCCACCAACAACAACAAAGACAACATCGAAAACCAACAACATAGATTTGAAATTTAAATATGTTTATGAAGGGGAGACAAGCAAAGCGTAGAACAACAACAACAACAATATAGCAATTAACAATAACAAAATTTAATAAAATACTTGGCCAAACGAACAATAGTAGGGATGATTAAAAAAATTTGTAATTTTTTGTCTCCTATCGTTATTGCTTGAAAGTTTGCATATTGATTGACCTAATGTATCTTTTTGTGAGACCTAAATTTTTAAAATAATTTATTACTTTAAGAGAAATAGGCATCAGATAAATCTTAGCCATGATATCGCTAGCAAATTACCCGCCATTTCGTAGAGCGCTTTTAAAATTATTTTTTTAAAGCAAAATGTGAAAGAGTATTTTTAGCATAGAAAAATCCATGATTTTCTATACAATCTAAATATATAGAGGGAATCTCTAGTTCTTTTTTTTTAACCAATATATTTTAAAAGTCCGTTTTTCTTACTCAATATATTTTAACCTCAATCTAGTGTAAAAAATGACACAGAAAAAACTAAAAAAAATTTTTTCAAACAAATTCTTGTTTAAAATAATTAAATTTTTAGTGAATTTATTTAATAGCCTCTAATAATATTTTAAATTGATTTTTAAATCAAACAAAATTATTGCACAGACAATTCAAATATTTAACCAGCGCAACAAATTTTTTTAATTGAAACTAAAACTACTACTTTTTCAATCAAATGCTGGCAAAATTTTTTTCTAAATTTACAATTTTCGTTAAAGGTCCTCAGCCAGACAAAATTTTTACTGATTCTCTGAATTTCGTAACTGATTCTACAGTTGAGTTTTTTCTGTGTTATATTTAATATTTTAGATTCATTAGCGGAATCCCAAAGGGTACTTAACGGTTAATGTCCCACAGTTTTTTATTTGTAGACTCAGAACATCAAGAAAGGCAAAAAAGTATATGAATGTGAGAAAAGTGCTTCTTGCCTTAAAAGGACCTTTTGCCACTGACCCAAGTTGTCAATGCGTTTAATTTAAGAATTTTAATAAGAACTTTTGAATTTCATATCAAAAGCTATAATTTGGCCCCTGGCTACATTTTAAGCCGAAATAAGATTCATCTCCAGACGGCTCTTCCAGGTTCTTTTAGGTCCAGGTTACAATTTCCCGAAACCTTATCTTTTTGCAGCCTAACATCGGGAAAGGTACAAGTGGGCCCAAATTTCAAGCCTCAATGATGAACGAGTTATTCAGCCCGTCAATCAGTAATGTTAATGAAAACATTGCCAGTTGTAGATTTACATACCAGAGTTCCTAACGGGAATCGAACCTACAACTGGTTTTTTTTATTGATTTTTCATTATATCTTTCAAAACCAAAAAAAAAATCAGAACTATTTCAGTCACAATTAAATGTTTCAGTTCCTAATCATACAAAATGAAAGCACCCTAAAGTAAACGATTATTTTTTACTTCCATGTCAGCCACTTCACTGGGCATTTATTTGCTGGTTGCAAATAAAGCATGCGCTTAAGCACGCGCTCAATTTAATATTTTCTACAACACCAACAACAACAAAATTGCACAATTCACATTATGCGCTCCATTACCCACCCACGTTACCATCAGCAAACAAAGTATTTGTACGAATGTATGAACATTCATGCACCGTTTTCTGGTTTGCGGCATCTACACACGTGTAAGATCTCTCAGGTGTTTAAACTGTGTTTAGTTAACAAATTAACAATATTTGTATGTATAAATGCATGTAAATATGTATAAATTAATTATAATATGTTTTTCAATTAGCAAACAAAAATGTTAAAAAAAATTTACACATACATAATTGACTTTATTTAAAATGAGGGGGATAATAAACTTTTATTGGGAAAAGCATATTAACAATTATTATTTGAATCTAAAATGAAAAATAATAAATTAATATTTTTATTGATTAATGGAATTGTGATTTCAATTCAGCAAAAACATTTTATTGATTTGAAAAAAAAAGAAATCAAAATTATATACAAAACAAGAATTGTTTAATTTAAAATCATTCACTCTAATCAATGGAAATTGGAAATTTCGCTATTTTATGCCAGTAACAGCTACAAATTGCCATTGCGGTTAATAAAATTCAATCAGAAAAAAAAAATTATGCGAATTCAAATTGCTGCAATTGCTTTAAATAGCAGCATATTGTGGCAGGAGCTGCACAAGAAAAAGTATATGAAAATCTAAAATTTCAATTTAACTGATAATGTAAATCATATTTGAATTTTTCCTCTGCGATTCAATTTCAATTTATTTTAAAAAGACCAGCTGTATTTGTTTAAACAGAAAAGAACATTTTTTGAAACGACCGTTAGAATGAACAGATGCTCTTAAAAGACAAAAATCAACATAAAATAGTAAGTAAATACCTTAAGGAATATAAAACATTCATAGATCCTTAGACCAACACCTTAGGCTTTTTGCTTAATTTATTATATGTTTGTGCCTACCTTTATGAAAGGATTGTCATTTCTTCGGACAACGTCCACATTTAAAGAAAAAACACAAAGCACCCTTTTGTAAAGAGAGTACCGGGCGCAGAACCAAAGCAAAACTTAAATTAATTTGCATAATTCCAATTTAACAATGAAGCAAACTGTAAAAGATGCGGTCGAGCATATGCACGCTTGTAGCAGCCAAACAAACAAAACAAAATATTTTAATTTCATTGTACATCAAACAATAAGTGAATGGAACCTAAGAATTTGAGTGTCATCGTTGGACATAGTTATGACCGATACATACATACATATTCAAAGTCCTTTACCTACTGCCACACAACTAGGATAAAAGGATAGCAACGCGATGATGCTGTTAAAGAAATAAAACTAAAGCAAAAGCTTATGCAAATTAGTTTTTTTTTTTAAATTTTCTTAAAAAATTCTAACAAAACCTTTTTCAATACAAGAACATTTATAAAAAGATGAGACTTACGGACTTGAGGACTTACTAATGTATGTGTGTTTATGTTTTTATGATGGGCATGTTAACGTAGATCTTAAGAAAAATAAAACAACCCTTTATTTAAGTATTTTTTTTGTTTAAATAGCAAAATAAGATCCTTTTATAGTTTTTTATACCCTCGTTCTCCTCTTCTCTTTTATAGAATGTAACATTATGTATTATCTCGAAATGTCCATTTCACTTAAAATAAATGCATCAACAACAAATACAGCATTAACAAGAACAAGAACACATTCATTAATTCATGCGCACATTTACTGGATTTATCATCGTCGTCCGTTTTTTATTTTTTTTTATTATTATTCATTCATATAACTATTACTTCATTCATACGTATGCGTGTAGACAATCAAGCATCCTTTCATTCAATGGATAAAAAATTACTTAAAAGAAATAAAATCCAACTGAAAGGAGCGCTGACGTAAAAGCAGACAGACAGATGGACAAACATGCAGGACATGAAAACTTCTTTTTATATTTGACTTAATAGGTTTGTATGTGAGTAAAATTTATACAACTCGTTTGGTCTTAAGGCCGTAGTTCTTGTTTTATATGTCCCTTTTTCTCTTTTTTTTCGATCGTTTGTTCCAAATGATTACGACTTATGTTTATATGTATTTGTACCTGCATCCATACATATAAACGCAGCAACCTGTCTGCTTAGATTATATTGATTTAAAAAAAAATAATTTTAAAAAAAGGGAACAAATACAAACATGATAATGATCACGACAGCTAAAAGTGCAGAAACAAACATAATGACATTCGCCTGGATTATCATATGCGTGTCCTGCCAACTACAACACTTTACACTTACAAGACAAACAGAACGAATATTAAAAAAAAAACAAACAAACAGTGTGAGAAAGTCAATTCATAATTCATTTGTCTTTATCGTTTTCTTTTGGTTAAATTCTTTTCACCATTTCTTAACCATCAAAAGTTTTTTTCATTAATGGTGTCTCATATTCATCTTTTCAAATCACTTTTGTTTTTTAAAGCACCTGTTTGCTTTCAGGTGCGCTGGTGTTTTTAATATTATTAAAGAATTTTCAAGTTAAAAATTGTAAAAAAATTTTCTACAAATTATTTACTTAAAATCTTTTTTATTTTGAACTTTTAAAAATGTTCAAATTTCTTTAGAAAAGTTCTTGGAACTTAAGCCTCATCAAGGGCTTAAAGGGCCTTAAGACATGTAAAATTAATTTTAAGAGAAAAAATAAAATAAAATAATATAATTATTCGAACTTAAATTATATAAATTGAAACAATATGAATGGAAACACCCATATTCTTATTTTACATAAAAATTTTAATCAATTTACTATTTTGAGTATTTTTGTGTTTTTAATTTCAGTTATAAAATTTATATACTCAAATGTAAATTAGTTTTTTTTTTCTATTTACTTATTTGTTACTTTTTGTCTAAAATTTTTGTTGTCGAAATTTAAATATTTTTTAGATATTTTGGAGGGAATTTTTAATAGATTTTTATTTAGAAGGAAAAAGCAACACTTAAAACATATACAAAACTTAAATCTCAATTTAACATAATCGGTTTGAATGTCGGTCTGGCGTTAAGTCTGTTTTTCAGTAATGGAAACACCTGTGTGTCAACACACATACAAAACAAGCATATATGGCACAATGGTATCGGAGATGGCGGTTTAAGGTGCTTTGAGATTTAAGATTCTAAATAACACCGCTGTAAAATAAGACAGTTAGTTAGTCTGGCTTATACAAATATACTACATATGTAAGTATGTATGTATATGGAAGTATGCTAATACGTTAATTCGTTTGGAAATATGCCACAAATAAACACATACACACGCACATTCACACACACATATACAAACGAATGTCGATGTATTAATAATCAAACATAATGGCTACAAATTTTCGGGTGTGGGCAATAAATTTCTCATATATATCGCATTAATTAGCATCAATAAGAGACAATCAAAATGGTTATTATTGAATACAATATCTTTCTGTCGAAAGACAGAAGGACAGACAGACATCCAGATGGACAGACTAATAAACTTATAGGCTTACCTACTATACTCGTATAAACTTTTATTAACAAACATACATATGTAAATATGTATGTTATTTTATTCATACATTAAAATATATACATATGGACAATTCCACTGTGACGGGTGTGACCATTTTATTTACATTTTTATTACAAAAATAACATTTCAAACTTTTAAAATAAAAAAGGATATCGTTTTTAAAGATGGCATGCTTTTAAACGTTTAATTATAGGTTGGCATTAAAAGACGCCGACAATTATTTTGATTTATTCGATGACTTATTTTTTATCGTAATTAAAACATTATTTCTACAAAAACTAATTTTTTCCGAAAGAAAAGACACATGAGATCAAATTGTCCTGCAACTTGTTTTTGCCTAAACATGGTAAACGATCTATTTGTGGGTTTTAAAAATTATAATATATCATTGCACCATATCCACTGTAGTGTTATTGGGTTCAGTTTGAAAGTGTTTAATTGATTTCAATAACATTTTTTCATTAAAAAAATATGTGGAGGAAAATGGGACCGCGAGTTAATAAGCTAAATAAAATAACGAGTAAGGCTTTAGAAAATAAATTAGTTCAAATTAAAATAAAAAAAAGGTAAAAAAATCAATTTTTAAAAAGTTCCTCAAACTGTTGACTGTTTGTTGAAAACAATAACCTTTTTCAATGTAACAAACATGTCAGCATGATATTACGTGAGCCTGAGTGACTTGTTTCGAAAAATTAAGAGGAAATCTTTCAGAGCATAATTTCCAAAAATTTTTTAAACCGACCTTTCCGTTTGGATGGAATTATACAGATAATTATCTGCTTTGTGTACATTGATTGATGCTTTTTAAGCCAGAAAACGATTTTTCTTTTTTAGGGCTGTTTTACGCGGAAGTGCCCATATGTACACATAGAAATATGAAAACGTATTTTAGAGGTTGTCTTTCGTTCATATACTTTATTATGATTAAAAATTTTGCTTCAAATATCGAATTAATTTAATTCATTTACATATAATAAGAAACAAACTAAAGATGACAAAAGGGGAATCAAAATTATATTAAAAGTTTTTATATTTCATATATGAGAAAAATATATTTCTTGTATATTTTTTTTTAAATTTTCATACGTTTTATCTTTGATTTTAATTTAAATGCATTTGAAATTATAATTTAAATAAAAAAAATATGTTGATTTCAAACTATTAGTGCTTGTAAACTGTTTTTTAATATATCAGGCAACAACAACAACCAACAACCTCAGTCATGAAAATTTTAAAAATGTTTTTTCAATATTTTTTTTTTAATTTTATCTGTATGTAATTCATATACGTTTTGACCTCTGTCTGTATGGTAATTCGAAGCAATATATTTTATTATATTGATTCGCTCATATATATTTATATACATACACACACAGACACAATTTATTAACATGCTCGTAGGAAGTGATTTTCTTAAGTTTTCTTCAACGAAATTACCACGAAGTTTTATTAATATTTTGAACGTAATTTTTCTTTTTTTATTCTTAATTTTAAACATCAAATATAAACAAAAAATAATGAGCATCATTCAGCATTTTTTTCCAGATACGAAAAATATTTTAAATTTTTTATGATGTTTTTTTTTTTTTTTTAAATCAGTGATAAGCAAACTGATCGACATATTAGGCCAGGGCTCATTATTGAAAAAAAATTGCTAGTTAGGAAGGAAAATTCTAAACCAAACAAATGTCCGCCTGCCTGTCTATTTTACTGACCAAACGACTGTCCAAATCATAATTAATAACGCAACAACAAAAACAAGAAGATTTATGACCAATCAAATGTACAAACTAAACGAATTTGCATAATTCAAAATTTGTTATAGTCCTTTTGAAACCTTTTTTTTTTTTTTGTTTGCACCACTAATATTTAAGGTTATTGCTATCCTTCAGTTTTAACCCCATTTTTCAACCCTTTTTTTTCGTATTTAAATCATTTAGGCAATGGAAAAATACTACACTAAACGCCGAGAAAAAAACGCCTGGAAATCAGAATATCACCACCTTTTGTGGGAATCTAAACAATAAATTCAATTAAACTCGTAGGTAGAATGTACTCATGCGCAATACAACACATATTGGTCGTTTTTGTTTTTACTTGTTTTTTTTTTAAGTAAAATTAAATAATGCTGTCCAGATGTAAGGGATTACGACCGAGCTTTGGCCATTAATTATAAGATAGACAAAAATTTTCACAACAAAAATAAATAAACCCTCTAAAGAATTAAAACGTTTATTTTAAGAAAAGTAACGTATAAATGGAAAACATTGAGATAAAAGTAATTATTAGTGGCAATAGCAAATCTTTCCCTGTTACTTTCCATACTGAAAAGAAGGGCATATTATCATTAAAATCATTTTTAAAATGGAAACATTTAGAGTATAAATTTGTTTGCCTTTAAAAATTCATCTTAAGGCGCATTTCCTTTTAAATGACCAGCAAATCATTTGATTACGTAGTAAGTGAGCAAATAATAATGAAGACAAAGAATAACTAGTTACATTTTAGCTGAATAGTTAATTATTTAGGGTTGTCCCGAAATTCCCGGTCCCCGCTTACAAAAAAAAAAAACAATCAAATGGCCATTTACCAATCATTTACATTTGCAAGTAAAGATTTTTTTAAAACAAAAATGTCATAAAAAGTCTGTTTCACTATTCTCTTTGCATATCGTTACCTTAATTTCGTCAGCATTTTTTGACTAATTGTGATATACAAACAGACTATTTACTGAAAACCAACTTGCAAGAACAAAAGAAGTTAAAGTTTTAGTTAAGTTTAATTAAACTAAAACAAACCAAGTTAAATCAAAGTTACCACATTAAAACTGGCTCTAACACGATTATTTCAAACTTTGTTTTCCAATTTTGAACTTTTGTTTGTGCTGAATTTTGTTTGTTTTTATTTTTGTACCAAATACAACAAAAAGAGCTTTCAACTTACATATTTTCTTTAGTTTTACCTTTTTTTATAAATTTAGAATTAAAAAAAAGATAACTAATTTTTGTGTTAATTTGTTTTACCTTTTAAAAGTTTAAACTTCAAAAGAAATAAACTAAAATCAGGCATCTGCCATCTGTCTACTATTATAATCAATTTGGAATATGTTAATAGAATAGTGTTGCCATTTGACTTTTTCACCGTAAGCTAAATACATGTTTCTTAAGAAAACAAAAGGCAAAAATATAAAATGCCGTCGCTTTAATTGAATTAATTAAAAATTAGGTATAATTTTAAGTAAAATTTATAAGATTGGGATAATTGTCCAATGTTGGCTATTGAAAATTGGTTCATAGTTAAGGTGATTTCATAAGTACATTGTGTTGCACTTAAAACAAATGCGTTTAGCTGATTTTTAAAAAACAGCATTGATTTGTCAAGATAATTTAATATTTTAAATATGTGTAAATTTGCACTTTTATTTGTTGGATATTTGTTTTTTTTTTTCAGTTTTTTACACATTATTTTTCTTGTTTTTTATATTTAAATTTTTTGTTTTTGGACGCTAGGTCAGATTAACTTGCGATAATTTGTTATCAAGATGATAAAAAATTTTGACGGGTCGCATAACATTCAAAATGAACCTGTAAAATTTGTATGGCGAACCATGTAGGTTCAATTATAGTTTAGGTCATATTTGCCTTATAAAATTGGTTAAAAAAATGTCAAAATCGTCAAACTAAAAACAAACTGTTAAATACGAAGTTGTAAGTTTTTTTTAATTAGTTGTATTCTTATAAGTTCAGTTACTTCCCGTCGGTCACCTTCTTACTAAGAAAAAAACTAATATTTTAAAACTTATTCAGGCACCTACAACTTAAGTTTTGTTAAAAGCAATTTAGCACTTAGTCCTTTTTGACACAGATTTAAAACGATGCTAAGCTGCATACAAAATTACAATAATACAAATCCTGCATTAAGTTCAATTATTGTATTATCACAATTCGGCCTAAAATCTTAAAATTTTTCAATATCATGAATGAAAAATTATTGTATGTGGCTATTACAAACATTTATTTATATAATTTAATATATTTGCTTGTACATACACATGTTCGTCTTCAATATTAATATCAATTTTTTTAAATTTAGAACAAAAATCGTCCAATTGCCAAAAGTTAATTTTTGGTACTAAAATTCGTTAAATCTCGCAACTATGGCTTGGATGCGAATGGTGATGAAAAAGGAAACCTCGAATTTCAACTAAGTCGGCCACGATAGCTTAAGTTCAAAAACTAAAACACAAATTTTTTTTACAAAAAACAAACTGACTTTGAACCAAAAATAAATGACCTTTCTAAATCTAAATTATGATAATTTTCAATCGAACCAGACAGAAAGTAAAAAACATACATAAGCAACAGAAACAAATTTAAATTTTAAAACCCGTTTTTAACTATTTTTTAAGATAAAATTGATTGTCATTTGGAACTAGTTTAAGGTATATTAATAGGTGACATTTCAAAATATTTAAATCAGGAACTATAATATGAAATATGCAATAAAAATTTAAAACATAATTTCAATTAAAAAATTAACAATTATTTTGAAACAAAAGAAATCAAAAAAATAATTATGGTTTTTAAAGAAATTTTTTTTTTAATTTTTATAAAAAAAGCCAAAATTAAAAACCAATATTTTTCCCCAAAAATTAAAAATTTTAAAAAATCTTTATTTACAAAAACCTAAGTTTAATATCTGCTTTTTTCTTTAATATTAATGAATTGCGGCATCTGGCTAAAAATAATTTGTTTAAAAATTTGCCTTTAAACTTTAAAATATGTAGTCATTATGACAATGATTAAAGTTTAGTCTAAATAAGCTGATGACTTATATTTTAACAGCCTCAATATTAAACAAATTTTAGATTAGTGGACGGTTAATGGGAATTTGAAGTTTCTTCTGAAAGCTCTTTTAAAACTTACACATTACAAAGGTAGTTTCATTTGCAAAAATCAAACCCCTTTAAACGGCAATAGAAAAAATATAAGCAAAAATTGCTTAAAACGGAAATTAGCTTTTAGTAAGTACATATTAAACTTTTCAATAAATTAGGTTTAATGTATTTTCAGTGCGCGCCTTTTTTTAAAGTTTTTTTTTCAGTGTATTCAAAGATACAATGAAAATAACTTTTATTAAAAATTTGACAGATTGCAGAAGTACGGTCAATTTTTTAATTGTAAAAGTGCCCTTTTATTCACACATTTTTGCGCCTTCGTATATAGGAAACAAGCAGGATATGGTTATACTTGGTGGATTCATAGGATATTATTGATAAGGTAGTATATTGTCCTATTTTTTTTTTTCAAATATATATCCTTTCGTTAGATACTTTGTTTTAAAGACAAAAACCTCCAAAAAACTTTAAGTATTTTAAAATATGACAATATGATTTCATATTGTACCTTGAGAGTCAACATTTTTTTTTTTTGATTTATCACATCATAATAAGTAAAAGATTACAATAACAACATTTAATATAATCTTGTTTTGCTGTATTTTATAATGGAATCGCATTTAACAATTTAAAATGTTAAATTTCTTTGCAATAATTTACCTCGGAAATATTATAAAAGAGAAATGGTAGCTTAAATAACTTTATTGTAAAATAAATAGAAAATTTTGTTTAACCATTTTGTTTTTGTTATCCTAATGTTGCTTGAATTGTGCTTTTTATGTAATTGTTTAAGCTTTTTGGAAAATACACACCTAAGTTTTATATTAAACATCAAAAATATATTTTATGTTTTGTAAATTATAACTTAATAATAAAATTTTATTAATTTTTGTTACCGTGGTTCCGTCAACCAATCTGCGTAAGATATTGAAAAGGTGCTGGCGGTATCCATTTTCGTTTTTTATGAATTTCTTTTTTTATTTGTAAACTTTTCAACTCTATTAATAATTTTTCTTAACTTGTTTTAATTTTTTTTTCGTTATTAATTTATTATTAAAATTTTCTTTTTTATTTAAATAAAAATTTCTTTTCCATGAAAACTTTTAAGTATTTTTTTGCAAAATGAAACTTTTATGATTTAGACGAACATTATATTTGAGCTTTTTGGGGCTCTTTTAATTTAATAAGAGACATATTTTTTGTTCTCACAATCACGTTCTTAAATTTAATTGTAAATTGCTCTGTTTTTAACACATTTTAATTTAACTATTCTAGGAAAACACTTTGTTTTTATTTAAAATTAAATAATTTAAAAAAACAATAAAAAAATGTAAACAAAAAATCAGCAACAAAATGGGAATTTGTAAGATCTTAACTGGATTATCGCGTTCCTTGGTAAACAAATCAAATTCAAAAAAAAAGTCTCGTGTTCAGAAAGAGAAGAAAGCGAAGCAAAAACAAAACTACTGTTGTTAGCCTTGTGGCGAGCCGTTAACAACTAAAAACCACTTTACGCGTTTTTAACACAACCTGCACAGTGTGGCCAAAACAAATTGAGATACAGGTTCGATTAGCAACACAAAACCAATTCGCCGCATGCAATCACAGATCGAACACACAGCGCAATACTGCAATACAAATACACAACCTGGTTTACTATAACAACAACTACAACAAAATTATAAAATAACAACAACCACAACTGCAACATAATTTCAAGGTATTCAAAGCCGTCAATTCAAAGTAAATATTGTAAACATTTCTGGGACTTGATTTTAACTGTTGCTACTACACCTGCTCCAAAAAAAAATTGTTCATACATAGATACATATATTACGATCAATATAAGTATGTATGTATGTGTGTACATGTTCGATGCGTTTTGATCAGTCGTTGGTAATAGTGTTTATTTTATAAAAGGCGCGCTGTATAGCTGCAGCATCATCTCTATTTAAGTCTGCTTCTTGTTTTTGATTTCTTGTACCATTAAATTATGATTTTTGTGGTGGGTTTCTTCTTTAAAGTCAATTGATATGTTTAGGTCAATGTTAACCAAGAGTGTCTCCGCGGGCTAAAAAAACTAATCAGGTTTTACATGAGCACAACACGAGTATCAACAAAAAATCATAAAAAAAGAGAACCAAACAAAAAGCAATAAACAACACAAGTTGATATTGCATTTTTGTTTTTGTTTATATGTAATACACACAGTGAAAAGCCACTCACACATTCTCAAAAATTATCTTCTCTCGTTGGGCACCGCTGGTTTAAGTCGATACGAATCGATAATAAACATATACATACGTGTGATACAAATACAAGCACACATATAAATATCTAACAAACTAACATATGTATGGATATATAATAAAAAACGGTTATTATATCGATTGCATCCTAAAAGATACCACATCTAACAAAAAATTAAATTTCTTTTAATGCCAGCTTTGTCTATAATTTTTTAAAACGGTCGATTGGTTGTTCGATGTAGTTTAAAAAGGCAAACTATTTCTGATATAAAGTCTTATCATCGTTTTGTATATATAATTGAGATTCCACTTTAAATTTTTCGGTGTTATGATTTCAAGGTGCGCCACACGCACTTGACAAATGCAAGCAGTCTTCCATTAGCCATTCTAGACCATTTCTTTAGGTTCTGGCAGATATTAAACTTAATACAGTTTGATCTGGAGCGCCTGAGAAGCAACAAATAATATGTTTATATGTAGTTCACATAAAAAATCACCATTATTTGTGTCAGTTTCGATATTATACTTTTTGAGGTAAAAGTCTCATTGAATCTGTCTCCAGGCCCTTCGCCCAAAAAGTCACCATTTGGAGGTCTTTAAAAAATCGTACCTATTTATTTCCTTTATCTAAAAGGGTGCAAATTACAATAAAACATACCACAGATTGGTGTACAGATCATCAGAAAAGCCTTTGAGAGGAAAGAAATTCTTCTGCGTTTTTGTTAACGTCGCTCAAGGTTTCAACTTGACATAATATTCTGTAAACCAAACTAAAGCTGAACTTGTCAGTGAAATATTTAGGAAAAGCATATAACGTAACGACATTTCATGATAAAAAAAGGAGATCACTTAATTTGTCCTTAACCATTGAGGACTGGCGCACCTAAAGATAGTATTATAGGACTTATTCTCGCTTTACACATCAGGCATGCCAGCCAGTGGTGAAACACACACGCTGATTTAGATGATGCTTTTCTAAATATTCATGAAGGTATCAAAATAGCATGATATTTTCCAAGTGTAGCAATGGACAATGCTATGGCAAATAAAATCAAGTTCACGCAACTTTTATTTTGCGCAAAGAGACGGGTTTCTCAATCTTTTAAACTAATTGAACAAGTATTTAAATAAGGCATGTCGATTTACACCCATCTGAAGAGTAGGGACACTGCTGCCTTAAAATAAAATCATTGGAACTAGTGTGTACTTTAATGAACGAACTTATGTTTTAGTCTGACCCCTTTTGCAATAATATTTATTATATTTATTTAAAATTAGAATATTCATGGCAAGTTCGTGCAAATGAAGATTTAATGTTAACAAAAGTTCCGATATCTGGCCAAGAGACCCTTATAACTTTTAAAATATTTAAATAGACAAACCTAAGGATGACCTTTTTTACTATTTTCTTGGCGGAAGCTCGTAAATGTTTATTTTATGCACATAAGTTCAAAATGCTGCTACATATAAATACATATTTAAATACGTGAATACTATTTACAAAGATCATCCCATATATAAACAGCAAATAGCGAACTATAAGTTGGTATAAGTTCCTATCTTAGACTTGCATGTTAAGGAGAATTGAGTCATTTTAAAAAAATCCCATCACCGGAAATTATCTAAATGTTCAATATATCCAAAAAAAAAATAATAATTAAGATTATACTACATAATTGCTAACATATTTTTAATTATCCTTCAAATTATAATTATAGTTTTCCTTAGACACGGATTTTTCTTACATTTTCCTTTTTTTAAATAATGACTTCAATCACTGAGCAAAAACTCTATATAAAATGATTTTATTTTATTAAAACAACGATAACAATATCCACCTGCATGAGTTTTAACAAAAAAAAAGGCTATTTTTCACACGCACACTTACAAACAATTTCACGGTCCCTGCCATACAGCCACACATTTAATTATCAGTTGGTAAAAAGGACTGAGTTTTTGTTTCAAAAAAGCGTCACTTTATTTTAAACATTTGCCTTTCAAGTATCAGTCTTAAAGATTTAACATTAATATTTTTTTTTATTATTGCCTTCACCTTCATTTTTCATTTTGCTGACCGACTTTATGATGAGCGTGTACAGGTATGGTGCAAGTGTGTTTGTTTGTTTTACAAATGTTTTGTGTAAAATTAATTCCTTGGGATTTTATTTTGTGTTAAACTCACATTAATCAACTCCTTAATAGCTTTTTCGTTGCTTGCCACAGAGTATTAATTGCTATTTTATTGGTTTAATGGAGCAACTGCAACCATCAACAAGTACCATCAATATCATGACCATCATATGTATGTTTACGTACTTGGACCCTTTCAATACTCCAGCTGAACCTGAACTTGAGCTTTTGTCACATGGTTTTTACTAATTTTTTTTTAATTAACATTCTCCCTTTAGTACTTTATTTTTGTATAAAGTACGGCTTCTCTACTACTAGTATTGGAATTTTGGTTTTGCACCCTGAATTATTGTTTTAAACCCGCGCACATGTGGTCATAGAGTTAAGTCCCACAACAATGTATTTGTCATGTGAAACCAGGGTTTAAGTTGCCTTCAAAACTTTTTTTAAATTAAAAAATATTAATTTTTACTTTAAATGAAATACATATACCCAATAGAAACCAATTTTTTTGGAAAAAAAATAAAAAAATAACTAAAAAGTAATTAACAGCGAAGGAACATTCGTGTAGTTGAGTTATATCTTTGGCCATAACTGTGGATGTATATGAAACATTTTTTTTTTAATTTCGGCTTAAGTTTATTTTGATGCCATGAAATGATGTAAAAGGATACTTAAGATATTGTCAACTGATTTGTTATCGCTGGGTGTTGTGTTCAAAAAAAAAATTAACCGCAGGTTTTGTTTTAGTAACCTTGATTATTTTGAGGAGATGGATGCTCTTTTGGTTGCAAAAGAAAGAAGACATTCACTTTTTGTTTTTGCTTGACCAGCAATAATTTGTGATCGGCTTAATAACGAGTGATCCTTGATGTTTTTTTTTTGTGGGTCCGCTTATAACAATGGTGATCACCTTCAGTTTCTTGTATGTATGTAAACTATAAAACCGCGCCTACAATAACACAACAAAATGTTGGTATCAATGCAGTGTTGCCGATTTAGCAAATTATTTTTAACCGCAATCTTAACTGGTACATATGTATGTACCTAAGAATATGTTAAACTAAAAGAAATACCTTCTAATATAGCAACTGTTAAGGTGTTATGGCATTGATATCACACTTAACATGTTTGATAGTGAAATTTAAATTACGGTAACACTGGTCACCATAATGCATTTATTTTCTCTTTGGTTTTTTTTATTTTCTCGCTTTTAAATTTGCCATTTTGCAGACTTTCACTTTTCCATTTTTTCGCAAGCAGTTTTTTATGTTAAAACTGTAGCTGCCAATGCTGGCAACCAAGTCGAGTTAATGTTTTGTTGTTTTTCTGTTAAGTTGAAATTCATGTTCCCATTAAAGGTGTTGCTTGCTTATCAAGGATTTTCAATTCAAAATTCGCTACAGTAAGTTTCAAATATTAAACATTACATGACATGATGAACTGACATTTGTTTGCATATTTGTATTTCTGTTGGCACATATTGTTGTTGTTGTTGGTTTTTTTTTAATTTGTATGAAATTAACTTTTGACTTCGAGTCTGATCTCAGTTTAAATGCTTTGAACTTTACAAACACACATATGAAAAACGTCTGAATGTCATTGGATGAAAAAAATTATCATAACAAAAATAAAAAAAACACCTGATAATTAATAACTTATTTGAAATAAATTAAGTTGCACAATAAATCGAAAACAGTCACATATTGAAATATTTTTTTTTGCTTTAAAAAATGGTTCTAAATGCGTAACCCAATTTAGTTTAAAGGTAGAAGAACCATCTTAGAATATGATTTACTAAAACGCAAACGAAATAAATCTCGAGTTCGTTAAGGCCTTGATATGGTAACTGACTAAGGAAAAAAAAAATAATTTTGATTAATTTTGAGTTGTGAATGATTTTGATTTAGTGTGCGAAATGTTTGCAAAAATTTTTTTCTTTAAACCTTGCTTTTTACGTTAAAGTTTTTATTTCTTTTTTGCCTTCTAAAATGATTATAATCTTGATTTATTTGGTGGAGACTGATTTCTATAAATTTATTTATTTAATTTTTATTTGTTGCTGTTTTTATAATGTCCTTATTTAGTAAACTTTAGCTGTCTGCCGCTATGTCTCTGATTTCTTTACCCCATAAAAGTCTGTTATTTGACACAATCTTTAAGTGCATCGTTCGATGGAAAAGAAACACACTCACACAACGACAATACGCACAAAAATTTCCTATTGGCGATTAAGATGATGAGTTGTTTTTTTTTTGCAGACATATTGTTATCGCATGGAAAACAACAACAGCAACAACACTAACAATAGAAAACAATTGTAGTCTGCGTGTTTTTACTATGCCCCAAGCAACCATATTTGGACATTCGTTTTATTATTCAGAAATTGGACAAAACCATTAAGGATGAAAGTATGTTGCACAAATGGGTTTTAGCACTGCGGCATACCGTTGACACAACAGTACTTTTATTATCATTAACCAACCATCCATCCATCCATCCCCACAACGCATTCCAATTCAAATGAATACAATCCGGGCATCACCATCATCTTTAACAGCATCACATGTATTTTAATCATAACTATTGCCTGATAAATATGAGCTTCACTTGCAACCACCAATCATCCATCCATCCAAGTAACTAGTCAACGAGCCAGCTTAGTATTTCGAGCCAAGTTGGCCATTAGCCTTTTCTTTAAATTTTTGTTTTTTTTTTTCATTCCATTGAACACACTTGACTTTAAATGTCTAATTTTATATAAAATCAAAGCCATAATATTTGTCACACATACAAACGAACACTTGTGTACGTTAATATACGTGTATGCACTTTAACACACACACATACATTAACAAAATAAAACTTGTGTAAAGTGATGATAATGATGATAAAAAAATTTAAACAAAAATGTATATAAAAAGATTGAGATTTCTGTGATTTTCCTGTAGTAAAAAGTATGATCTAGTTGCTTCAAGCAATAAACCCAACAAGCAGTATATCGAACTGTAGTAATTCTCTAACAACAAAATACAAAATAAAAAAATAAAAGTCACAGCCATCATATTTTCAAAAAGTTTTCTTTTAATTGTCTCATGCAGGAGGTTGGTTAAGGCTGAACTGGTTGGTACCGAAGACCTCACACAGTGTTACCAGACAAAAAGACATGATAACCAGTCTGACTAACTGGATGTAATGAAATTAAGGGTGGTTCACACTGTCTTGGGAAATGTCAAAAGCCTTGCGTTACCAAGCCCAGACATTTCACTACAGGACTTGGAACAAATAAGACTATAACCAATTTGCTCAGGAGCGTACGAGCGCTGGACAGTGACACAGAATATGCTCAACAGTCTCCTTATCCTCCGGTGGTACACCACAGAATATACAATCATCGCTAGCCAGTCTTCCTGCTCTTTTGACATGAACCACTGTCCAACAATGACCTGTTATCATCTCTACTAGGGGTCTACAATTGCTCCTTCAAAAAGACAATAACAATCTACTCGCCCTCGGGTCATTAGAATCTCACATAGCCCTAGTGACTTTACACGAAGTGGGTATCACCAAGACCTCTATGGCTCTGACCCTCACCGCAGAGCCAATTTTAAACAGAAACTAAAGGCACTCTCTTTAAAGTGGCCCCACATTTCTTATAGGAACTACAGGGTGTAAGCACTAGAAATTAAGCTTTGAACACCTTTATTTATTACTATATATATGGTCAGTTCTACGTAAAGCTGCACAAACACTGGGAAAAATCGTTTTCTTCTTGTAAGAAAAATTCCATGAATCTACCTTTAAAAGAGAACAAAAATAATGGAAATATAAATAAATTGGTTCGTATTTTTTTTTTATTTATTTTGCAAAAGTTTATCATGAACTGAAAAACGGCCATTCTGTTTTTTGACATTTTGATGAAAATGTCACACCCGTCACATTTGATAATATTAGTTCTTTTATAGAAATAAAGTAACAAATACGATTTAAAACATTTTAAACTACCACGAAAATTTTAAATTTAGTCCCGTTTTCAAAAATATTTTATTCAACAGAACTAGAATCAAAATTTTCAAAGATTCAAAATTTTAAGGTCACACCCATCACATTGTAATTTCTGTTTTTTCACTGTCTACTTACTATTAAACTCTCAAAAACATAACATCGTTGAAAATCATTGCCTTTTTTAAATTTAAATTTTGAATTTTTTTAATTATAAGCACCTATTACACTAATAGAAATACAAATTAAAAAAATAATAGGAATAATAGTTTGATGGTTTTAGAAAAAAAAAGTTTGTACTTTAAAAGGTTTAAAAATTATTTTGTTTTTGATTCTTTTTAAAAGCAGGAACTTTTAAAAATTTAAGTCATCAATAGCCTCCATCACGATAAGCAGTTAGAAACGTATTTCTATCAGTTGTCTAGCAACAGCAGGATGAAATTCACTCATTTCAGAACATGTAAAACGGCAGTGAATAGATAAAATTTTTCATCGTTATTTTCTGCACTAGTGGTTTAAGACTTTAAGGTGGTCGCCATAGAAACTAGTTTATCTGAGGAATGGTTTGACCATCAAAGTGTGATATTCTTTGTGCTCATCATGCTCATCAGTGTTTTCTATTTGCTTAATAAGGCTACTTAAACAGTCTGCAACATCTTTCCTATACCTTTCAGTGAATTTTGCCTTGTACTTGCCCAAATACAACTTGTCTTTAAGCAATTTATTTGTATATTCATTTACTCAGTTAAATACTTATGTAAAATATATGTTAATACTTTGCAGGACCCTAAACAGGGTTCATATCGCACAGCAAATTAAAAACAGTCACATCCTAAAATTCATTAGAATCATTTAAAATTTATTAAGCCAGTTCCCAGATGAAATTTTCAACAAACAAAAAGTTTTCATTTTCATTCCAGCAGGCTTCATTTCCACACAATTTTTCTACTGTTGAACCTTATTTGGTTACACAATTGGAGCCATGTTTTCGAAAGCAGAAAACAAGACTCCCATACAAAATAATGATTTTGAAATTTAAAGTTTTCTTATTTAGTGTGCATTATATGTATAAGAACTAAAGCTTTCATAAAAAGATTTTTAGAAATTAACATTTATTTGTTTGTTGGGATGTTGGCTGATGTCTGCATGTGTGTGGAAAACTTTTATCGATACGACAAGTGTTTACCATATGGGCGGTGTGTGTCCAGTTATTTTTTATCTACATATATGTTCACTTTTCCGTTATTTTTTTCTTTGCCGTTGTTTTTATATAAAATTTGTTGTTGTGCGTCTTTTAAAGAATTTTTTTTCGAATAAATTTAACTGTCAATTTACGAAAACAAAGGCAGAGAAGATCTCAATCACTGCAAGTATTTTCCAAACAATCCAACAGAAATAATAGAGAAAATCACAAACTGTTAAGTATCTGTGTGTTAATACTTAAAAAAATAAAACAATAGATACTAAAGATTCCAAAGGCTTGATAGGGGAGTTTTATTATTATTTATTTTTTTGTTAAAAAAATTGTATTTGGGGACACAGTTTAATGCAACATCAATTTCTCCTTATTGAATAATTTAATTTTGGTAATACATATTGGTAATACATGTTGGTAGTATGTGGAATCTGGCAAAAAAAACAAAAGGCTGTACATTGTTAACATTAAATGTTTGGTGTAGTAGAGAACTGTGTATTATACGGTACTTGTGAAATTTTTCTTGCCCAAAACAAGTAATTTGAATATAGAAATAATGGGTGAATAGATTATATTTGAATTAGTTAAGAGAGCTTGAATCTTTAGAAATTGCAACGACAAGATCCTACTTTATTAAAACAGTTTTGTTTAAATATAATTTGCCAAATAAAGGTTACATTATTATAATTCTTGTCTTATACTGCCTAAGGTGATCGTGGTTTTAACTATTTAATAACACACTATTACAAGCAATACACGACCCGCAGAGGAGTATTTCGCTGAATTAAGTGAAAAAAAATGATTGAAGGTGTTTGTTTATAATAAAGGTTCCTTTTTTTGATGTTTTAGGTTAAGCTTAGTAAAACAATAGTCCAGTGCCTGGTTTTTTGGGAGGACAATGCGGGGATTGACCCAACAAAGCCCTAATAACCCGTGTAACGCATGTGGGCTTGATCCGCCCACTCTTGTCGGCCACCCATACTTAACTTTAAGACATAAACACACTTTAAGGAAGTTGAAATTACTGACTCTAGTACTAAATCAAATATCGAAATGAAATTTGATGCTTTGACAGGTTTAATTTTTCTAAGGCGCGAACACTTTCGAAGTTCTATATGCAGAACACGGACACAATACGGCAGGTCAATGTAGCATTTTAAATAAATTTTTAATACAAAATGCCTAAGTTTTGCATATTATTAACCTTGAACTATTAGTGGTTTTAACAATTTACATTAAAAATTGAATCACCTAAAACCGGGCCTTATAGCAGTTAGGAAGGAAAAATACAAATGCTTTGTAATAAACGTCGAACAGCATTAAAGGTAGATTCACATAAAATCCAACAAATTGTAAATCAAACTGACAATTGTTAAATGATTATGTCTTTAATGATAAAATGTTAAATTTTATACCATTTTAATTATTGTAAAATGGTTTTTGTAATTTTTAAAGTTCATGTTTGGCGGCTTCTAATAAAAAAAAACTTAAATTTAATATGTGCATGTGTATGCATTATAGAATAGGTCAAGAAACGTATTGAAATTGTAGTCGAAAACACAAGTAATACATATTTACATATACATATGTAGATATTTAAGCTATGGCAACAAGAAAAAAGTACTTAAGTCGAACATAAAGATTTTGCCAGCTATTCTTAGCATTCAAGTTTGCTCTTCTGAAAGACTTGGGTTCTTTTTACTCTCTCTGGGGACAGGCCCAGGTGATTAAAAGGAGAGGTGGGGGTGACCAGTACAGTGTATAGAAGATGGAAAATAATGCATACAGAAGAAAAGAGAGTTGTGGATTTATTTACGGGTTGATAAGTAAAAGCTTTAATCGGAAATTCTGAGGATTTTTAAAGAAAAAGAAAACAGCCCTTCTGGTGGGCCAGGGAGCTCGGGGAGTAACGAACCATAGTAAGAAGGCGGGTTTAATAGGGCAATCATCAGGTACATCATATGCCAAAAATAGGTATTAAAGGGAACCGCAGGAGGGTGAAAGGTGCTTCATGACCAAAATACTTACTGTAAAACCACTGGCTCTACTAGCAAGATGTCAAGGATTAGGAGGATACTACCCAAATGACATAGTATACTTGCATAGATTAAAAAAACAGACGATGAATGGAGGCAGTAAATCGAATGTGCTCAGAACAGGATTTTGGAATCACAATCCAAGTAGTGTTTCTGGACGAGGAGAACTGAAAAGGACCCTCAAAACTTTTTGAGAGGCCTGCAGTTTTTACTAATGGATACATGGATAATGTCATGCATACTTTCGCAGCGTTTTCAGGCTTAGATTCTGTCGTGATTAGGAGCGCGTTATTAATAAGGGAGAATTCAGAAGGGGAGAGGACGTGGCAATCTACGTCAACAGTCAAACAAAACTCAAGGCTTTAAAAGGGACATTACATGCTACAAGGGTAATGGCGATACGTAATGTAAGGCCTAACAGAGCCTAATAGAGAGTAATGGGCCGTTGTGGCGTAGTCGGTTAAGAAAATCCTTATAACTTGATCAAGAGGAGATCAGCCCAGTTTATAATCCTGGGATTTGAGCGGTAAGGCCACCAATAGGTTTTTATAATGCATTGTTACAAACATAGGTCTTGGATAAAGTAAGCCAGACCTAGAGGAGCGAGGATAATTATGAAAGTAAAGTACTAGTCTGCTTCGAAAAGAGAGCAGGGGTTATCTGGGATTTGAAATTAGGACTCTAACAGTGCAGTGTAATGAGAGATATATGTCCAAATAATGTGATAGAAGTTCATAGAACATCATAGAATTCATCAAAAGGGTTGGGTGGCTGGGTAAATAGGTAGCTTCACAGGGTTCGTGGCGCTTGTGAGTGTTTTGGCGAATACTGGCTCCTTTTTGGCTCTTTGCTGATAGCGTCTTTCTCTTATTATTATATTTACAGTTTTTAGTTGGTTTTTTCTACTGATCTTTTTAACTTTTCTTTAGCTTCTTGCAATAAGCGTACAGGCCTCTGGGTTGAGGTGTGAAAGAACATCCTAAATGTTGCTTATAAAAGTCCATGTGTTTTAAGAAAACAATTTTTTTCTTTCAAGAATGTACAGGCGTTGCATTTAATTAGTTGTGAAATTGGTTCTCTTCTTTGACAGTTATTTGAAGTATTTGAAAAGATTTGACCACGACTATTTTTGAATATGGAAATTACAAAGCTGCAATTAACTTAAGCCGACTTAAGCACTTATTTCTTTCCGCCACAGAAATAAAAAGCAATTTTTAAAAATATGTTCTTTGTTGCAGCTGCTAATGTTGTTGCAATGTTGCAGTTGTAACTGTTTGTATCACATTTTAACAAATAAATAAATGTCTGTCCATTTGTTATGTCGAAGTAAAGTGATACATTACTTTGCGGCACGAAGCCAGATTTTGTGCTCCTTTAAAGTTCAGCTGTCATAACTCAACATAAATTGAAAAAAAAATTGCAATTAAACTTTAAAAAAATATTTAAAAACTCAAATGTATAAACATTAAAAAAAACTTATTTAGGGCGTCACTCAATGCTCTTAACAATTCATAAATGTGTGTACATTTGTTCTGAGTTCTAAAAAGTGAATTTTATTTAATTTTTTTAATTAATTGTTGTTGTTGTGCTTATTTTATATTTTAAATGTAATCAAAATAGTATTTTTAATTTTTATTTAAAATATCTTAAAGCATTTTTAACACGAAAAGTGTAAAATTTGTTGAGATTTGATTGGCATTTAAATATATTTCTTAAACGTTTACAGGTACTTAAGCTTGCGCATACTATTTTATACCCTACATTGTCGTACGTAAGCATTTTTTGTTCAGGCATATATTTAAACCTTTTGTCATCAAGTGGAAAAAGACATCTCGAAACTTGATGTCGGAAATCAGAGAAGAAGCGCAGGAGTGCATGGACAATCTAAATGTTCAATAGATGCCTTCCACGGAAAAATTAATTATAACATGTTGACCTCTTAGCCAACATCACATGACTTTTTTAATTTATGCGTATGATAAATTGAAACACGTTTTAAATAAGTGGCTGGACTTTTTAAAATTCGCAGAATCCCAGGCACGTCTCATGTATTAACTCAAGAACTAAACACCAATAGCTATTTGGCCTTACCGAGTGTTATAATGATCTTCATTATATAATCGGTTTTCCATAACGAAAAATCAATACTACGGCTTTTATAAATCTTTTAGGTCTTCGTTTCATGACTGCTGGAGACTGTAACTACTCCTAGACTATAACTTATTCTAGAGGTCGAGTTTAACATGGATTCGTGTCTGAAGCACATGGCAGAAGCATCAACCTTAAACTAAGCTAAAGAATATACAAATTAACTTAAAAATTAGCTAAAAGCATACAGAATGGAACACTTGGATGTCCTAGACTCGGCTCTCCAGGCGAGTTGTTCTCTATGGTGAAAAAACTGTAATCTGCAATTTCTAGATGTCATTAAGCAAAAATGTTAAAATGAGATCCTAGCTTTGACGAATTTAGTAACAAAATGCTTTTGGAGCTACCTTTCACAGTAAAAACAAACTAATTTTTTAGTTTTTTAGTGCCATCTTACGGCTTCAATACTTCCATTCAATATGGAAAGTTGCTTTGGTAAGGATAATATTTAAGCCTGAAAATTCCTAAATGGGTCTCGAGCTAATAAAGGCATCATATTATCTACTTATATGGAGGATTGGACACATAAACTTTTTAAAACGAACCAACGAAAGTTTTTTTTACTCAAGAAGAACGTGCTTCTCAAACCTTATTAATAACCAGAGGGTGCATTTGAACTGTGCCTCAGAATACCCAGAATACCTTGGTACTTACCTGGACCGGTGGCTCTCAGTGTAGTCATACAAATAAAACTTAAGTTGATTTTAAAACTTATATGGTAATACGAGATGCAACCATGGGGCATTGACTTCGCTTCTAACATAGGGAAAACTCAACGTCTATAACTGCTATAACTGCTGCTCCTTGGTACTTAAGACGTAACAACATGCAGAAAAATCTTCAAATTCCCCTAGTTAAATACAAAGGCCATTAGCTTTAAAAAAATAAATAAACCTCCTCATGCTTAAGTTACTTTCATAGGGTATCGTATTGTCGCATAAGATTAATATTGCCGTTTATTGCCGTTTTTTATTTCATTATTTTATATGCACATAACTGTTAAGCATGACAGCTTAAGCAGCCATTTATTAAATTTATTGACACTCATCCATCCATCCATCCATTCAAACAAATTTAACAAGCAAATCCAATAAAAACAACAACAAAAACCACTTATGCCACTATTTCCATAACTGACTTTTACAGGAATACAAATGAAATACACACAGATCCATAGTTTGCCAGAGTGAAGAAAAGAAAACTTCTCGACTTCTAAACACAAATGAAATACAGTCAGCAACAATGATGATTCGTTTTATGAAGTTTTTTTATTTATTGGACAAATGATGAGCGCTCAGCCAATGGCTAATAAATATAAAAACTTGAGTGTAAAAAAGGATTTCCAATAAATGGCACACGCACATGCTTCTTCTCTAAACTTAAAAAGTACAAAAAAAAACTATTGTTTGAACTGTGCTACGAGTGTTTTTAAACTGATTTTTTGTAAAATTTGTAAGATAAGTGCTTGAACAATAACCTTTATACACCCTTTTTGGTTATTTTGTAATTTTTTTTTGATATTTTATGGCACTAAAATTCTCTTAAGAGCAGCAGCCAACATCATAAATCGATAACTATCGTTTTGTGTTCGTAATTACACTTACACAAACTAAAGTTTTATTGCAATCATTATACATATAAATAAACACACATTCACTTAACTGCCTTTAAGCTTAGTTTTGTTCTTAATTCTTTTCTTGTTGCCATTAACAAAGGATCATACAGATTTGCATATATTTAATGTGCGTAACATGCAGGTAACAGTAATTTCTTTTAGCCAAATGAATAAAATCAGGGAACCGTTATAGCTGATAAGATCTTTAGGTGTAAGCGTTACGCTTATTTTTTAATGCAAATTTCAATACATTTATACAAACTGTAATCGATAGCTTAGGAATTAGATAAATAATTTTTGATTTTTTTTTTACAAGTTTAAAATATCAAATTATGTATGCAATTACCAACCTAAACAATACTTAAGCTGTTAAGTTTTTATGCACAATTTTTTTCAATTTTTAACTTTAACGGAAAAAAATCACAACATTTCTATTGAAAACCAAAAAAAATCCGAAACAAACAAATTTCTTAAACATTTATTTTAACAATAAAAATAATGTAAAAAATTTCCAAAACTTTACATAAATCGAATTCTTCATTAGTGACTTAAGACACTTAAAAACTTATTTAAAATTAAAATTTTAGAGATCTTATAACAAACAAGTGTTAAATGCATCAATATTTTCTCAGAAATGAAACTACTTTGGATTCAAGTCAATCAACGAATTTATTTTTGATTTTTACGCGTCTTTTTACTTGTTTAGCTTTAGTCATGCCAAAACTAATCGAAAGAATTAGATTTTTACTAAAAACTTGGAAAATTATTTTCCTTGACTATTGAAAGTATACAAAATTTGTTCCCAAAGGACATGAATACCAAGTGCTCGCATACTTAAAACCAAAAACAAAAAGCTAATCATTAAATTATGTTTTTATTTTTGTACAATTTTAAGCATTTCCTGTTTCATAGCAGAACCCCATTAAATGGAGTGAGTAGTGCACAATTTAATTCAAAGCGATCATTTTAAAATGAAAAAAAAAACAACGAAATCGCAAGAACAGAAAAACAACATAAATGTTTTAGTATATATAAGAACGTAAACATACATACTTACATGTACATTTACAAATGAAAATACTTGTGTCAGTGCACATATGCCTAAAAATATTTCATGCTTCACTTGTAAAGATCAACTGACTTAACATCTGACTGATGATAAAAGTAACAGAAACTAACGATAATAATTTAATAATTTTCAATGTTAAAATATACTCAGGGTACAAGCCTTTATGCGAGGGCTATTTAAAAAAGGCTTTCAATAATAAAAACTACAAATCTCTTTTAATTAAAGAGTAAAAACCTTAGTGTAAACGACAGTTTTGGAAATATAACATAAAAAGTTGGATTATTTCGGCTTTTTAAAAACAATTGATATTTTTTTGCTCTTTAAAAGTTTAAGGTCTGTTTAATGAAAATCTAATAATCAAAAGTGAAATTGCAGCCAATTTAAATAATATCGATCATACGCAACCAGGGCCTTGAAATTATGTCTAAGCAAAAAATGTTTGAGTTGATGAATCCTATCAAAGTTTGCAGTTTCGTCAATTTTAACTGGGTGAACAAGATTTTTAATTATTCATTAAGATCCTAAAACGGACAAATATTTGAATAAACTGAAAATGCATAAAAACCCAATCGTTCGAAAATCTAACATTATAGGGGACAACAGTGCTGTCAAGTCATTTTTAATATGTAACCCCAAATCCAAAAAAGTTAACCCCAAATTTTTACTAGTCCTAAAACAATCGGTCTATTAAGTTCTTTTAAGTCCGGTTAGACTAATGGGGTGTTTTGGTAGACCGGTGAGGGTATCCTAGCAGACCAGTGAGTAAGTACGCAAGTCTACCAGTCGTGGGTTCGATTCCTGCTGGAGTCTCTGGTAAGTCTGCTTCATCTTCCAGCTCACTTCCATTTCCAACCTTTCTATCTTTCTGTACGGGTATAACAAAGGGGCAGAAGAATCAGACCTTATTAAATTGTTTATCTTTTTTTAACGGATATCTATTTTACCTAACCTAACCTAACCTAACCTAACCTAACCTAACCTAACCTAACCTAACCTAACCTAACCTAACCTAACCTAACCTTACCTAACCTTACCTAACCTAACATTCTTATAACTATGAATTCATTTTCAATTCATCATTCCCATTAAGGTTTCTGATAATAAAAAATTTCCTTAATTTCAATATTTTTCACATTGCGTTTGCATTTTCATTAGAAGTTTTTTAAAGCAAAAAACAAATTTTACTAAATTTAACCGATAGATTGAAAGCTTTAGAAAATAGAAAATAATTACCAAATTTTATATTTTATTTGTATTATGTTTCTCTCTAAATATTTTTTTTAATCCCAAAACCCACCTTAAATGCAAAAAACCCTAAATTTATTGTGAAAAACTCTAATTTGGCGACAGTGGCGAATATTCTCGTTTGAAAAAGGAAAACTTAAGTTTATACTGGCTGAAAAAACATCAACCAAATACTCTAAAGACTAAAATACTTCCCGTTACATCATGCAAATAAAGATTTAAAAAAAAATATGTAAAAAATTCTTCTGATGCTGTCCGATAGTAGGGCCTATCCTCCATCATTTTGTTCCAAAGATTCGTATTGCTGATATTTTTAGGCTGGAATATTCTGCATGCTTTGCCTCAGAATTGTGGTTGTTGTTGAGAAAAACCATTAGTTTTGCGTTATGCTCCCAATAAGGTTCAAATAAAATTTTAAAAAACTCTAAATGGGGTTTATGCATCATAGTCATGGATATAAAGGATTTTACTAATTTATATATGACAGAAAGGAGTGCTAAGAAATTAAGGGTATTTTTGGTTTCAATATCTAAGTTAAGTTTAATTTGGGTACGAAAAAATTGTTTGTAGAATCTACCTTAAATTTAAATTACCTTAAATTTTAAACAGTTTTAAATTTTTGATTGCAATATAATGCATTGATATGATTTGCAATAATTTCGTTAAAACTTTTTTCACATCCCTCACATATCATGCCTGCTATCACATCGCCATATATAACTTCCATAGACATACAAAATGATGGATGCTTCATAAATTATGAAGTATGAAAAAGATACATGGAATTAAAACCCAGGAGAATTAGTTTGGTTTGAATTTTTTTATTCTTCATTTTTGTTGTTCACTACGTAATCGTAATATTATGTACTCAAAGGAGTTGATGCAAAAAAATAAAAGAAAAAAATAAATAAATGAATAAAAAATTAAAATGAAAACAACCAAAATGCACTTGTTTGCAATTTCACTTAAATGCTATGGAAGCCTGTGCACACATGCAGCACTTATTGATTAAAAGCCTTTTTCGATTTATAATGAAAACCTTAAAACACATACACACACATACACAAGCATAACAACAAGTCAGTTATACGCTTTTAAAAATACATGTTTATACCAACAACTTACTACTTACACTGGATGCACAAAATAAGGCCGATAGTTTTAATTGGATTGAATGTTTGCAAAAAAGGCCGTTTAAAGGGTCATAAGTATATATTGGCAGAAGCTTAAGCAGACTTGAACGTTTTCTTTTGTTTTAGCAAAAGAAGATGAAAAAAGACAAGAAATGAATAACATAAAAGTATGTATGTAAGTACGAGTTCACAAGTGGCCCCATTTATGTTGCTTCGAACCGTATTACACGCATTATAAAAAGGGCAACAACAGAAAAACGTTTTTTTTTGTTTTAATTTAAGTTGTTTCTGATGTTGTCGAGTAGATACCACAGATTGTTGGCTAAATTCCTGTAATTACGATCTTTTTTTTCCTCAGAGCTTATAAGTCGTAATACAAAGTTCGAAATGATTCAGTTTTTTTTTTTTTTTTTTTGTTTTAAGCGATTTGGCAAAAACATGAGCAATTCATTGTAAATTTTCTGAGTTGCCCTTAAGTTATAAATATTATGTTAAGATGGTTGCTTCTTCTTCTTATTTTTATTGTTGCAATTTAATTTTGGCCATATTTGTGTGAGATGTTCCACCTCTTCGTCATCTACAGCCCCAAAAAAGTCTCAAACCCAAAATCAAAATCTTCAAAATTACAAAATAAAATTAAATGTTTTTTGCGCGGAAAGTTTAAATTATAGCTTTTTTTTAAAATAAAATTTCTTTTTCGTTGCTCTTTTCGATAATTCCTTAAGTTTATTTGCAGTTTTCGATTTTTATTTTGCTTTAAGGTTTTATTGTTGTAATTATTTGCTGTTTACATTTGTTTTGGATTCTTTTTTATCAAAAAAAAATGTTAAAGAGAAAGTCCACTCCCTAGATGGGCTTACGAATTAAATGTTCATTTAATTTATTTTGATTTCTGCAGTTTATGTTTTATTTTCTTTATCATTTTAATAATTCGTTTAACATTTGTCTTATGTTGTGTTTTTACTTACATAAGTAGTGATTGTGTGTCTTAATGTTAAATTTAAATACTTTTTAAATGTTTTATCATTTTTATTTTTCAAATAATCTCAATATTGTTTTGGCAATTTCATAATTGTTAAGTAAGAAGAAAAAACACAGCAGCAAATTGCAACGACAATTTAATGCAAAAGTAGAAATTTTTCATCCGTCGATTGTCTCTGATTAAACATTAATAACAACGCCCACCAAGAAGCTTAATTGGTTTTTTATCCGCCATTGCTGCAGTTATTCACTTGTTGTTTACCATTGCGCTTGAATATCTAATAAGAATGGGAAGTTACCCAGGTAAAACGGTTTAAATTTAAATGAACTTATTGTGACTACTCAGACGGTAGTGTAAAACATATTAAGGCCACTTAACATGGTATGTTGTCTGTCTTGTTAAAAGTTTGAAAATATATTTTTAGATTAAAATTGTTATTTAGGTAACTGGCTGCACAAATAAAATTGTTTAAATAAAATTTCAAATGTTATATAGTCTACTTATAAATTGGTGTAATAACCAATTAAATGCATTTAAAAAAAACTTTACCAACAACAAACCCTATACATTTCCTAAAATTAAAATCAAATTAAAGGTTTAAATAATTTTTATTGATTCGCAGGGACGAGTATTTTGTTGTAAAAAATAAGTTGAAAAAATTAATTTTAAAATCTGATACTGCGCATCTTTCCCCATTTGAATTAATAAAATTTTATGATTTATGAGAATAGATAAATGTTATATTTTTTTACTTAATAATGTCTAGTTTTAGTTTACACACAATTACAGCTTTGCCTTTTGTAATATTTAAAATATTTTTTTTTCTTAATTTTAACAGCAGCTGCAGCAATCAACAACACCAACATCTAAGTTTATACATCTTATAGACGGGCTGTATGTTTAGCCAACATACAACCACCCATTAGCGAGTTATTCTATGTTAAAATTATTCGTTCGTTCCTCATTGGATCGATTGATCGATAAATATTTCATATTTAGACAAGTATTCATCAGTTTTGTTGTTCTGGGTGCATATCTTTGTACTAACGACGTAACAACAGAAGCAAAATTGCTTTTCAGAAGCAACATTTTACTACAAAGATATCAAGAGTTGGCTTTAAAACGAAGCTTCCGATGTCCAACCTTAAACAGCTTCTGTATTAAACTTTAATAACTATTTATAAGGATGGACAGCAACTACTAGATAATGATGATGGCAAAACGTCAAAGTCGTTCATAATCATAAACAAGAATGTAACGATAATAATATGAACACCAACAAAAACTATAAAATATAAAACTAAACCTTAATTTTCTTTAATCGATTATATTTTAAAAAATAAATAAAAAAAGATCCTGCAAAATAGACTCTATTGCTCACACACTTACAAGCACACAGCAAAGGCAGCCCTGCCAGCGTATAGAAGTTAATTTTTCAGATTTTTTTTATTACCGAAACTCTATTTCTTTGACTTAGCAATGAGAAAATAAAGTTTTAAAATTCAAGTATAAATTAATTTCGATTGTCTTACTTGGGGGCAACAGAGTCCCTCCTGTTTCCTGTGCCCGCCATGTTATAAAATATTTCGAGTGGGCGAAGTTGGTTGTGTTTTCAGCTTTTTTAAATATTTGTTCATATTGCTTAAGATTTTAAGTTAAACAAGTAAAACATAAAGATCTTTGTGAATGTTGCTGTTTTAGGAATTTTATTTTGACAATGTTGAGTTTTCTATATGTTAGAGGCAGAGGTAGGCCGCGATAATTGTAGCCCGTAGCGTCAAAATCGAGCTGGAGAGCAGAAATTTTCAATATAGACGAAGCTAAGAGTTTGTAACAATAAACCAATGAAGTGGAGCTTCTTTTAGTTCTATTTGTATTATCTTTATGTGACTTTCATGTGAGGTGACGATCCAGTTGAATGCCAAGGTATTTTGCTTTTAAGTAAAGATTTGGAAACACGTTTCTTTGCGTCAAATATAAATTACGTTGGTGCATTTGCGTTAATTTTTTTGATTTCCCATAACTTTAGCTCATTCCTCTATTTGAACAGTATGAGACATTAGTTAGTTTGAGGCTTTCTTGAAGTGTGTGTTTGACTATTTTTGGCATGTTAAGCAATTGGTACCGGAGTACTATCTTGAGGTAAGTCAACCCCAATTGCTTGAAATTAACTTAAGTAGTTTCTTTCTTTGATCATAAATTGTCGAGCCGTTACTATATGCTTTTCTAAAAGGTTTAGGAGATTAAATGGCAAGTTTAGCTTTAGTTTGTTTAACAGGCATTCATGCCGTACTTTATTTAAAGCCCGAGAGGCATCAGTAAAAAGCGCAGAACAATATTATTCCTCCTTAAAGGCTTTACTTATAACCTGTACCAGTCTGTGGATATGTTTGATGATACAAAGTTGTCATCTTAAGCCAAATTGGTAATTTTAAGCATTTTTTAAACAATTATTAAATAGTTGGCAGCTTCCCATAGGAATCATCTTTACTAAGGCAACTTTCAATCACTGCTTTTGTCGTTTAACGGTCAGTTCATATATATTTTTTTTTTATTTAAGCCAATTCGCCCTTTTAGAAAAAAGAGAATCACTAGTTATGATCTGACTATTGAAGCTGAATAGTTTAAAAATAGATCCAACGAAGTTTGAACAGAGCTACGGAGAACTACTCTGTGTTACGCCAAAATCAATGTCTGCAGTTTTTTCTAATCACTTGACCAACACGTTGGCTATTCAGTCGAAATGGCATTCAGTTCTATTTAAAAGGCAAATAAGCTGGGAGCTCCAGTACGTACTCTTAGCGTTACAGTCGCCAGAAACTTAATGCAGGAGCCTACATTTTAATACGAATTTTTGTGCTTAATTTTTGTGTTGAAAATCTTAACAGACTAACAAAAACGCAAGGTTCTCGATACTCTGTTAAGTAATAGTATTATTTATTTGAATATAAGATTCAGAAAAGCCACCCATGGTGTTTTATTCTCGATTTGATTAATAAAACCGAGTCACTACAAGATCTATCTCTGGGATATTTTTTTTTTGTAAAAACCACAAACACTTGTTTAAGAGAAGCTTCTGAATGTGATTTAAGTTTCGGATTTTAATATTACATCAATTTTTTAGTGTATTAGAAAAAATGTATTCGAGTTCATTTTGTTATTAATAATAAACAAAAAATTAAGAAGTTTTTTACAACCTCTAGAATATTTTACCCAAAAACCATCTTTAATTTATAAGGTCACATACGCCAAAGTCTTAAATCGGATGTCTTAATCAGAATCTGTCGTCGGATCTGGCGTTTAATTTAATTGTCCAACACTGGCTAGACTAATATGGATGAGTTATTTTTTAAGATTTGAATACTTAACGATAGTTTATAAAAATTAAGATTTATTAATAAAAAATACAAAAGAAATTCTTTTTTGCTGGCTGCGATGTTTTCTGGGTAAAATATTTATTTTTTAATTTTTTTTTCAAGAATACTGTGTAAAACAATGCTACTGAGCTGTTTAAAAATAATTCATTCAAAAATTACTAGAAAAAGGAAAGCAGAACAAGTCAAGTAAGAAAAAAACTCTTCAGATTTCATTCATCAGTTTTTTAAAATACACAACTTTGAAATGATTTTCTTTACGTTTTTTGCTTTTTAGTTTCATCTTGTTTTTATGCTGCTACTTAAGTACTTGTTACTACAACTACACAAACAAAAATAATGTTTAAGTCTAGGTTATTCTTCAATATGCGTATCTTGTTAGTTCATCTCTTTTGGATATGGTGGAACTTGGCCAACTTTATACTGACATCCTTTGTGGGTTCCTTCTGCAACAAAGTTTAAAATAACACTTTCCGCACCCATAAACAGGCAGCTGTTTTGTTTTTGTGATTTTATTCTTCTCTTCCTTAAGTATTTGTGTTTAACTATTCTTTTTTAGAAGCATCTAGATCATGCAGTAATGTATGAAAACTTACTTACTTGTCTGTCTTAACGTTCATACTACCTCTTCCTGCTTATATGCTTGTATTACGTTTAAATATATTTGTGAGTGTTTGTGGTAAAAACATTAAACAAAAATCTTGTTAACAAGATTGATTTAAAGTTGCTGCCGCTTAATTTGAAGCTTCTTGAAGTAGAAAAATCTTATCAAACCACAAAGCTCTATTAAAAAGATTTTTTTTGTTTTTTCTTAAAAAACATATATTCATTCATTCATTTTATAATAACTATGAAAATCTTTTTCTTCATTTATTTGTTACATAAATTGCTGAGATATTTAGATAGATTCAACTAGATAACAACTACTGATGATTGCACCTGCTCTTTAAAATTTATTCTATAAATTGAAATCTTTTGATAAAAAAAACACACAAAACAAAACAGAAAATAGAAAAAAGTAAGGGGAGCCATGAAGGCATTTAGTACTTAGAATAAAAAGATTAAATCCATAACAAGACATTATTAGCAGATTTTTTTGTTACGGTTCTAAATTTATGCCTTTTTAACTAAGTAAAGATTATATTAAACTTTTGTCCAAAAAAAAACAGACAATAAAGGTGCAAAAAAAATATTTTTAAAGTTATTTGGAAAATGTGACACAAATTAATTTTTTTTTAAATATTTCATTTGAGCAAATGTAATTCGTATAATAGCAAATGAGCATAATTCTAACAATAGGTAGACGTAGTTTTTATAAACAGGGAAAACATTACTCTGCGTAGAAAGGTTCTGAATTGACAAATTATTTAATGATCCGGTCAGAAAAACCGTTCACTGTCTACCAAACAATGCTCTTCGACGTTGGTGCGCACATTAGTTAACCTTTTTAATAATGCATATCGTGCCGGGGTATTCTCCACATACTGAAAAGTAGCTTAAGTTACCGGACAATAGCTATCGGCTTAGCAGAGAGTACGGTCAACTACCACCCTGCTAACTAGCTTGAATTCAACTTTTTTTAAGCAATCACCAGTATGTCTTTCATAGAGGACAATTTCCGGGATGCCCACTGGCCTTTTCCACAGAAAAATGTAGTACCTCCATTCAGTGTTTAGGCCAAATTAAGTGGTTGCCCAGATATTTCTAAGACATTTCTATCTAAACTTGGTGCTTTTGAAAAAAATGAAAAATGTTCTCGGTTTATATCGAGTTTCTTCAAGGATCACCCTTTAAGTCTTTTTATATAAGGGATCTCTTCTAAAAAGCTCAAATTCAGCTTAGGGGTACTACAAAACCCCGTTCTCTCTGCTACTTTATTTCTTCTCCTTTTTAATGATCTTCTTTGTTTGCCTTTAAATCATATTTATTTTTCCTTTGCAGACAAAATCAGCATTTGCCATTGAGACTCATTTTACTACAGGCTAATTCGAATATGGTAGATTTTAATACCCGTAGGACCCAATGCTGCCTTTTGACATACTAACGCACAGTAGACCAAGCTGCATCGCCTGTATTAGAATTAGAAGACAAAAACTCTTGATGCTGTGGTCATGAAATCCAGTGCGGTTTCAAGTAGCTCCACAGTAGATTTTAAAGCACCAGCTCAAGCATGAGAGTTGTATTCCATTTTCAATCAAATGATATGGAGTAACTACGAGTATAAAGAAGACAAGATGGTGTAAATAATTCCAATATCATTTTTGAAGAAGAAAAAATTTGAGTTGAAGGTCCACAAACGCTACTCCCTCTGTCTTTCTTCCCGTAAACTATTTTTCTAAAACCAATGCAATGGCATTCATGATTTTGGGTCATTCCCTTATTATTATTTATTTTTGCTTTAAACATTTTAAGGATCTTCCCTTAGAAGCTCTTTGTGTTAACATTAAAAGTGTATGGTTTGGAACATATCCTTGATTTAAAAAAAAAAACATGAAAATGCTACCAACGTTTTTTTATGAAATGCCTTAATAAGTATATTCGAATAATAATTATACACCTTTTAGTCTTATCTTTCGAAAGAAGGTGTTAAATATTAAGAAATATATGCCAATGTGAAGCGAGAATAAGAGCAGAAGTCAACATTATTTAATTATAGAGAGAAAAAACTCTACAACATGAAATTTTAACACATCATTTTGCCTCGAAAGCAAAAAATAAGGACAAAAACTAAATAAAATAAGTCAAACGGTTGCTAAAGTATGAAAAAAATACATGAAAAATGACATTACAATAAAGAAGGCAAACAGTTGGCAATTAAATTGTCAAAATGGTGGCATAAAATGACGCTTCGTTCCACTAACAGCCAATCGATGGAGGAAGAACCAAACAAAAAAAGAAAAGAAAAAAAAACGCATCATTACGTAAATTTCTGTAATGAAACTGATAATTTAAAGAAATGAAATACAGTGTTTAAATAAATCAAAACGAAAAAGTTTAAAAAAATTAATTACAAGGGTTTGTGTGTTCATAAATACATGACATCGTTGTGTCTGTGAGTACAAAAATAAATATGGAGGAATGTATGTATCTATGTCCAAGATGCCCACCAAGAGAACATGATTTATGAAAATTTATGGGTCCTTTTTCACTATGTGTATTATTAAAAAATAAAACAATGCAACATCGGCCTGTGTTATTGTTACACAATATGTATTTATACAAGATGGTAGCGCAGCAGCAACTTTATTTTGTGCACTTTGTTTTGCTTCAACTTGTGTTGGGTACGTGAAAACCGCGAATAGTATTTGGTCACCAGAGACAAACATGGTCATCGTTGATTCTTATACTTACCCAGTTAATACAAATTTACAAGCCCTTTGGTATTAAATAATCAATGTTTCGAGTTGTGCAATTTTCGTTTTTTTTATTCCGCAAAATATTTCAGCATGAATGTGCATGTCACTTACCTAAAATGGAAACAAATAAAAATGTTTTGATTTATTTTAAGTATTTATAATATTAATGTCCTTAAAAAGAGTTATTTATTTAATACTTATTATTTTAATGGATAGAGATATTAAAATTAAATTTTGCAATTAAGTAGACCATAAAAGTCCTTTAAGCAATGAGATTAAAAAATATCTCTAGTTTTCCATTTAAAAAATACAATAACTCTTAATTACAATCAATAGCAGTTTCATACTAAATGCTAAAAAAAATTAAAAGTTCAATTTTGAGCTAAAATTTCTGGACAACTGATAAACCTATTTTAATAATATAAAAAAGAGAAAAGTTTAAAAGTGTCTTAATCGGTTCAAAAGTTACAGAATTATGGCCAATAAAAAACGATTTTCAGCCAATGTGCGACAGTTCATGATCAAAGAGTCGAACTGCTTCAATTGTGCTCAACCAATAAGGGCTGGTATTTTAGAACTAATTCTATACTCGCTTTACACAGCAGATATGCCAGGCAGTTGTCAAATACTTAAGTCGACCCAGTCTAGCATTGAACCTGATTTTTGAACTTTAAATTCTTGTTTATGTTGGCGTGCATGTTTGTTTTTTTTTTAATTTGCTGCATACTAACATAAACGATTGCACAAAAGCGTTGAAATACAAAACATATATGCAAAAGTACTGTGTTACTTTAAGAATTTATAAATAAGCATCATTGTTGTTACCATTTTATAATCAAACACAATTAAGTCGTTAATTGGAATAATTAGTTTTTAAATCAAAATTGTTGATCCTTTTTAAGCTGAATATATATGAGAATAGTTTTTTTCTGTGAAAAAAAACGTGCTCCCTAATCCTTTAAAGCGAAGTATTTTAATATTCAACTACATCGTCGAACATATAATTAAACGAAGACAAAATAAGGAAATAATTGGTTGATAATTTATGGTTGGTCCTGATTCGAAATTCCGGCTCTACACCTCAATTTTGAATTTAAATTGGGTACTACTGGAAATGATTACTGTCACTCCCTGATATACTAAAAACCCCAAATCCCCAAAGTTATTTGAATTTTTCTAGATCAATGTAAAACCTTAAACTATATGGACAAGTCTTAATTAAGCTGAAAACACATCCAAAGCCGCTAACGCTAAACATCCTTTAACATGGCGAACACACTTCTTAAGATGACACCATCGTAAAAAACTATTACTTGAAGTTGAGGACTGAAATTTTAGTCTGGTACTGACTGCACTAATACATTTTTTTTTATTTAAGGCTTGATTACTTATTGTTAACTCATGAAAATGAAAATTTATTTATTTATTTATTTATTTTCGTAATGAAATAAAAAATTAAGAAAAAATTAATAATTTCTTAACATTTGGCCTTAGTTTGAAAATCCGTTTCTCTAAACAATTCTTTGAAGTGGAAGTAGATTTCAAAGGCGTTTTAGCACAAGAAACTAAAATTTATGTTGGAATTCTACTTCACAAAATAATTTTAAAAAACTTTAAATAAATTTCTTTTACTTATAAACGTGTCTAAATCGAATAACAAAATATTTTTGTAATTTTTTCTTTTAAGATAAAAAATTTAGTTTATTTTTCTGTTGAAATACAAACTGCTTTATGTTTGTAGGTATGTACTATATTGACTTAAATATTTACTTGCAGAAATATAGAATTTCGGTTTTTCCTCAATAATAAAATAAATAAAAATGTATGAGGTGGGGGGCAAACACATAAAGAAACGGTGTAATCTAGAAGTGAGTACCAATTGCTGTAGTTAGTTATCTGATGCAATGAAAAAAACAATTTGGCAAACAGCATGATAATAACAACAACAACAATAAATAGTATATGATACAACCGCAACTAATGTTTCTAACAAAAAAAATGTGAATTTGGAAAACAGCGTGTCTTTGACTTGAATAATTTTTAATTTTTTACCATCAACTTGTTAAAGAAAAATTATAAACATGCATTTGCATATAGTAATTGTGTATGTATGTATGTATGTATGTATGTATGTATGTATGTATGTATGTATGTATGTATGTATGTATGTATGTATGTATGTATGTATGTATATACATCAGATACAAAGTCTAACATGAATATTGATATCGGAAACCAGCTGTGTTCTTGTGCCAATGGACACGACCAACAATAGAAAAAATATTAACAAAAAATAACAAGAATTATTGTTAAAATTTAACAAACAATAAAGGAGGGGGAAAATAAAAATATCTCAGATATTTAAACAAATTATGTCGTTTAATAATTTATTTATTTAGAACAATGCTCTGCTACAGCAAGACATAAGTAAGATTTCAATCAGGGTCAGTGTGAAGTGTATTTTGTTGTTAATCTTTTGCACAATTGCGTTTTAAATTCAAACTTTGAATAAATATTATTTTTATTGCGATCACAATTGCAATTAATTAAAAATTATTTTCTCTTTCCCCTTGCTTTTCGACGTTAAACAAAAATTTTTTTATTGGCTCTACTAAACAACGTCAGACTGACAGACAAACGTAACATGGCCACAAGTATTCTCGTTCATTAATTTTTTTTTATAAATTAAACGTGCTACAATTATGTTCATATAAACTTACATATCGTTACCTTAATATAGAAAGGCCCTAAGTCAAACATTTTTGACTAATTGTTATAAATGAGCAAATCATTTATCAAAATAAACGAAATACGTGTTGGGGTCATTCTATGTTCATGTAACGATATGTATGTTTGCTTATGTTAAAAGCACGCAATTCCAATTCCACAAGCACTGCTTCTGTTACTTCAGGAATCACTTCATCATCTTCTCATCGAACTCTATTTTCTTTTTTCTTAATATTTTTCCATCAGCATCCAACAAACTTGCGTGGTGCCACGTACTTAAACGTTCGGTGTGTCAGCAATTCAATGGATTTTTGCTGTTTTAATAAGTTATATCGATCTTAACAACTTAATACGCGCTTGTGGAGACTAAAAGGCTCTTTTAAGTTTAATCAAGACGTGAGTTTTTTTAACATTTTTCTTTTAATGCACTGAGTTTCGTTTCCTTTTTACCATTGGATTACTCTTGATGAGTGTCTTTACATATCAACAAGATTTCGTTTATAATGCCGCTAAGTAAGAAATATTTTCCACTTACAACGTGCCGCATTTTTAAAATTAATATTAAATACAAATGAAAAAGAAAAAAAATTTGAGATTAAAGTCAGCATTTAGACTGTATGAATTAAAGTGTATGTATGTGTGTGTGTGCATGCATGTATGCATCCTTTAAAGCTAAAGAGTTTAGAGCATAAAATCGTTACATTTATGATGCACTTACATTTCTATAATATCAATACTGTATCTGCAAGTAATATTGTGAATACATACACAAATACAATCACTCTATAGGCATTTCAGAAATTTTCTTTAGCATGTCAGACGCATTAAATAACAATCAAGTACTACGGGAGGAAGCATCAATAATAGGCCAATCTTCATTAAAATTTGGTATGACAATGTTTAATTTCAAATTTATTCGCAATCTATGAGGAATAATATAATATCTGGCCCTTATTTGGGAACTACTTATGGTAAATTTTGGACCGATTTAGTTATTATTGGAACAATATTTTGTTTTGGGAGAAGTGAGTTAAAAAGCTTATTTTGAAAGGGTTAGTGAAATATTCAGTTGTTGGACTCTTATTTCAAGACTGTACGAACGTTAAATACTCCTACAACCTATAGAGAGTTTTTGGTTTGTTGGTTAGCTTACATGATAGCTTATATTGTTCGTCAACTGTCAAGTAGGGTCCCCTTTTGTCATAGCCATTCCACTTGTCAGATGTATTATTCTCTAAACCCCGTACCCCGATCAAAGCGTGGAGTACTAGATCCAACTATGGCCGATAAACTTGGATCCGTATAAATCCAGGTGAATGGCGGATGTCACAAGAAACTCATCCAATCTTTACCTAAACTTGGGACCGGCTTTATTTAGAAAAACCGTTTTACTACTTAAAGCAGAAATTTAAGCCCTTTATTTCAATACAGGACACAATCTGTTGGTGGCACCGCAAGATATCACACATTATAGTCAATTACTGTTTTTAAATCTACCCCGGATATTTAAAATTAAACTACAAACCTATTTTTTAAACCCAATTAAAGATTTCACTTTGAATTTTATTAAAAAAAAAAACATTTTCTTTCCTCTCATTCATTGCTACAAAAAATTCCAATTTCCTCATGTCAAATACCATCCACAGGAAAACTGCACTTCAGATCTAAATTAGTTTGATGATAAACTCGTTGTTGAAGGTTTTAAATTAAGTAATCAAATTACGAATTTCATTTATTTTTGAAGCTGTCAACGTTATCAAACAACGACCATAGGGTATGGATAGGAATTTTTCCAACTGAATACACCTGTCGTTGTCATCTTTTCCTTTTTATTTCCATTTTGCTAATTCTTTGTTTTTTTTTTTTTTTATTTAAGCAACATAAAGTCACAATTTTATATTTCCTTCTTCGAATCGTATGTATGTAAAAGGTGAAATGTGTAAGGCTGATGAAAACACAATCATTTAAAAATTATTTATTATAATTATAAACTCTTCTTCTCGTCCATTTTGTAAAAAAAAAGCTTTAAACGTGACCACTGCAATGATGTGCATCTCTGGATATTTTGTATTTTTATTTCTTTTAGTTTTGTCTCTTCTCAAAAACTATTGAAATCCACTAGTCCACTATTCTTAAATTATAATATTCGTAAGAGTTTAAAATGTTTTGTATAAATGGGAAGTAAATTCTATTATGCCAATAATGATGATGTTTGTGCTGATGATGATAGTTTCGCTAGTAAGTTGATTGTGTTCGTAATAAAAGCCAGGATTAACGGCGCCATATTAACTAATAATATGTGTTTTTGTCTAGAACCTGCCATCATTTTCCTCAAATGTATATGAATGTATGTTAATAAAAACTAGTAGTATGCTTAAACATTTTAAAGATTCATTAAATTTAAATATAATTTGAATTCAAAGTAAAGACCCCAAATTCGTAATTGTATATAAAGTTTGTCAATCCTCCTTCTTGTCGCAAAAAATTTAATTAAATACTTAATAATAAATTTATTGTCACAATCCCTTAAGCTAATAAAACCTTTGGAATAAAGTAATTTCAACATTTTAATTAAATATTTAACAACAACAATTCAAATTCTATGAAACGCAGTCAACGCCTGCGCCTCGACTGCTTCTCACTCTCTATCTGGGCCTATAGATGCTTAAAGTCTGTGAGATCCGAAGCTATAAAGCTAAATAAAACAATGAAAAGTATTCTCTTATTGCCGCATTACCAAAAAAAACAGTCAAATATACTTAGCTAGATTGATCTTAAGACTGAGTCCTTTCAGTTCCGTAAAACTCTATTGGTTTTGGTACACATAGAATCTGCAGTCGATGAAAACTTTTTTTATTAAAATCAGAAACTTAGACAATTTTCAAGTAAGTGCAAATTTTTAAAAACCAAAAAAATATTTAAAAGAGATAAAAGGAATAAAATATCCACTTTAATACTGCTAGAAGCTAAACAATTCCTCAATCTATGAATCCTGGAAAGTTCAATAAACAATTTAAGATTTTATCGAGCTGAAATTATTTCAATAATAACTCGACCAACGGCGAGACGTCATCACTGCCATAACGGTAGCTCTGAAGAGTTTTACACAGTTTTTCTTTCCTGATGCTAAGAATATAGAAGGAAGCCAAGCAAGACATAAAAATAAACAATAATCTTCCATAAGAAAATATCATAACTTTTAAAGCCCTTGAACACAAAGCTGAGATTTTATATCAACTCAGTAATATAAAATAAAAACGGCGTTTAATGCTACAAACATCACGTCCAGTCAAGTCCAGAATTTAAAATCGATAGCGAATTTAAGCTGCCACAAACAAAAGTACGGAGGAATGAATATAAGCATCAAGTAAAATCGAAATTCAAACAAGTTTCTAAGGGATTTACAGACAAAGCTTAGTGCTAATACATATAAGCAGCGGGCCTTAACCGCAAATACTTTTTGCTCCATTGGAGGATGAGAAACATATGGCAATTGAACCTAAGCTAGGTACCAGCTTACTTGGTATTTGTAGCCGCTTGTAAATCAGATCAATTTATAGGTTTTGTTTTATATAAATGTTTCTTTATTCCATTTAAAGCCCTTTAAAAAGTCAACCAAACTTTGACGAATCGTTAGATAAAATTTTTATAAAGCTTTAGGCTTTACTAGCTTAAGAAGATTCAACAAAAATTATTCCTTAATCACTAAAAATTATACAAAATTATTAATTAAAATAAAAAAATGTATTAAGCAAATTAATAAGATAAAACTTCTAAATAAATTTTTTTGGTAATTTAGAGACCAAGTGATAACTCTTGGTATATTGGGTGAAGAGTATCCAGTATTTTTTTTTTTGCTCAATTAAAACTTAAAAATTATGGGAAACTATTTATCTTTTTATTTTAAGCCTTGAAAATCACAAATGTCTTATCAGCATAAAACTTAATTAAAATAAAGTTGTTTCGAAGAAATAATCTTTAGCACTTCAACTTATAAAGTTTGTTGCTTAAGTCTTTTGTTTGTCCATATTCATAATTATCAAAATTGGTTTGTACTTAGGGTTTTTTTAAAGATTGTTTTAAGGCAATTTCAATGCATATTTAATAAAAGTACTTGAATAATTAAATTTTGCTAGAAAACGATAAAAATTTACTTAAGAACTTTTACAAGCGACTTGCCACCCTTTCTAAAACAAACTGGATTGTTTAATTATTTTCACATTAATCCAGAATTATGATATTAAATACCTTTTCCCAGTTCGGAGATTCATAATTCATTATAAAATTTCTGAATCTATTTTTGCTATTAGTGTTGTATTTTCTATGTAAATGATTTCCTATTTTTCTAGTTTATGTCTATTTTTTTGTCTAATTATTGTTTTGGTGTTTTTCAGGTAAAATAAATTAATTAAAATTTCAAGATGCTAAATTTACCTTTTGCCTTCCTCTTTTTATAGCTTTAAGGAATTTTCTCTTTTTTTTTGCTATTTAAGGGTGGCAACCTTAAAATATCTTCCTTTGGCATCAAAAAGTTTAATAAACATAAATCCTCTTAAAAAAACTCTTTATACAAACACACATTTAATAGACTTTAGCTGCAACAGAAGCTAGAGCACATCACCAAATGATGGTACACCCATTGATGTTAAAGCTTTTAATGATTATGCTGGTGTTGCTGGTAGTTGTAAAAGAGGTTGCCAAAGATAACAACTTATGGCATAGCTGTGCTACTGATTGTGGCACAAAATAATTTGTTAAACCCATGCAGAACGGTGCTTAAACGACTCTTTGTTTCTTCATTTTCAATTTGTTAGGGAACAACAACAACAACAACCTAAATTAGACGTATACATTGCAAGTGAAAAATGCTTTTAGCTTCTGTGCACAATTTAGCAATTTAGAGCGGAAGGTAAAAGACTCGATATTGTTTGTTCCTTTACCGATCGATTCATAACCGCTTGCATAAACATTATATTTAAGATTGCATTTTATGAAAATATTTCATAATCATAAATTTATTTAAATAAAAAAAAATAAAAACTAAAAGCAGCAACAGTAATGAATAGATGTTTGTAAAAGGATATTACTTTAATCATTAGGGTGGCATGAAAAAAAATCTGTAAAACGAGCAATGCCATGGAGTTGAGTACAAATAATACAGTAAACATTTATGCCTTAAGTCCTGACAATGTTAATTCAAAGTATATCCTAGAATTAAAACAGATTATAATAAGTTAATTGTTGTAATTTTAATGAAATTATTAGATAATATGTTGCATTGAACCACTCTAATGAATTGGTTTGTTTGTAGAAATATGCACATGAAAAACAAATTTAGATTGAATATTTTCGTTTATGTGGCTGCAAATTGTTGTCTATAAAACAATTTACGGTGGCCGTTGTTTTAATTTTCTTGCAGAATCTTTAAAGCTAAACTAGGGACACGGGCAGTTGCTTTGCAAAATAACTAAAACAAAGTGAACAAATTTAAAAATAAAAAACAAAACACTAAAAAAAATTTAATAACAATAATAATAATAATGAATTTTTTCGTTCTGAGGAAACATCGCATACGAACACAATACGCCCAAAGCTACTGCTACCGTACCAAAGCTGATAATTTCAATTGATTAATTGCCAGTTTATGACCACAGCGCACCAATTTATCTTTGCTAAGCAATCATTTTTTCATATTTTTTCCATTTATTTGTTTGTTTTTTTTTTTTTTTTTTTTGTTGTTATTAAGGTTTAAAAGTCTATTATCTTATGCTATAAGTGTTGTGTGTAAAATTTGTTTCTGCAAAAATTTATAACGAAATATTGTTTTTTATTTTGCCTAAACTGCAGCCGTAATTCGTTTTTATACCCTTCACATAAGTGAAAAGGGTATATATTAGTTTGACATTCCATTTGTAATTTCTTTATTATCCATTTGGGACCTCATAAAGTACATATATATATTCTGGATCCTTATAGATAGGGAAGCCGATTTAGCTATGTCCGTCTGTCCGTGTTATGGTTGAATCAACTTTCATACATATAACAAGGTTGCCATACAAAGATTAATTTAAACATTTTTAAAATCGCTCCTATGGCTTCCAGGGTTCTCCTACAAAGGTAAAATATAAGACCGACCCAAATTATTTTTTCCATCCAAACATTTTTGTGGAACATACTAACTCTCTATCTGCAGCCCATAATATGGTTGCCATACAAAATTTTAAAAAATAAGGTAAAAACTGCTACAACTTCTCCGGAATCGCCCCTAGAGGAAAATAATGTATCACAGACCCCCATTAGTTTTTCCTCCTAAACGTATTCCTAGGGTATACTTACCCCCTATCTCCACGCCCTAAGGGGGTTGCCATACAAAATTTACAAAAATGATATGAAAATTTTTTTTTTTCTTTCATATATTTTATTATTGGATCTTCGCTTAAGCGAACTAACAATAAGTATTCAAATCTTAAGACTAAGTAATTAATATTAGCCCAGCCAGTGCCAGACTAAAATTTAAGTTCTCATAATAAAATAGTTATCTTCATCTAAGCGCAATAGTATCCCTCTTTTTCAGTCGGGAGTGTCTACTATGTTGCAAGATACTTCGAGCGAGCGGATTTGGATGCGTTTCCAGCTTATTTAAATACTTGTCCACATATTTCAGGATTTCGCTTTTAACTAGTGGAACTTCTAGATCCTTATGGATGTTGCTGTTTTTCACATACCACGGAGCACCAGTTATCATTCTTAGGATTTTATTTTGACGGCGTTGTATTTTTTCGATGTTAGAGGCGGAAGCAGTGCCCCATAATTGTATACCGTAGCACCAAATTGGTTTTAAAATCGAGTTGTAGATTAGAAGCTTACAATCAAGACGTAGCACAGAGTTTCTACTAATTAGCCAGTGGATTTGAGCAGCTTTAAGTTTCATTTGCGTCAGCTTAGCATCTATATGAGGCTTCCATGTAAGGCGGCGATCCAGGTGAATACCAAGATATTTTGTCTCAGATCGTTGAGGCACATTATGGTTGTTGATAGTGATTGGAGGGCACGTTTCTTTGCGTAAAGTAAAAGTTACGTGGGTACATTTTTGTTCATTTATCTTTATTCCCCATAACTTTGCCCATTTCTCGACTTGGGTTACGTGTTGTTGCAGCTGGTTCGAAGCCTCTTTAGGGTCTTTGTGAATACTAAGAAAAGCAGTGTCGTCAGCAAATGTCGACGTGTGTGTGAAACTATTGGTTGGCATATCTGCCGTGTAAAGCAAGTACAAAATTGGACCTAGTATACTTCCTTGAGGGACACCAGCCTCTATTGGTTGGGAACAACTTATTTGGTTTCCCTCTTTGATCATAAATTGTCGGCCTGTTATGTATTTTTCTAAAAGGTTGAAAATATTAGCTGGAAGGTTGAGCTTTAGTTTGTTTAGAAGGCCTTCATGCCATACTTTGTCGAAAGCTTGTGAGACATCGATAAAAAGCCCGGAGCAGTACTTCTTTTCCTCAAAGGCTTTTCTTATAACCTGTACCAACCTGTGAGTTTGTTCGATGGTACTATGTTGACTTCTAAAGCCGAATTGGTGATTTGGAATGCAGTTGTTGTCATTCAGGATCGGATTTAGCTTGTTTTTTAACAGTTTTTCGAACAATTTTGACATTGTGGGTAACAAACTTATGGGCCTATAAGATTCTACCTTCGAGGGATCTTTGCCAGGCTTAGGAATCATCTTTACTAAGGCAACTTTCCATATAGGCGGAAAATGTTCAAGCCGAATTATCGCGTTAAAAATAAAAAGAATGATTCTTTTAGCAGTAAGAGGCAGTTCTATGAGCATTTTGTTGCTTATTTTGTCAACGCCAGGAGCTTTTTTACCGTTAAGGTTAGCGATAGCCTCTACAACATCTGCAAATCGGAAACGTATTTCTAGAGGACGTCTTGCAACAACAGGCGGTAATTCCCTCACGTCAGTGCATGAATTGGGAGCGAATACGTTTTTGAAGTGATTTGCGAACAGATCGCATTTTTCTTCATCATTTCTAGCCCAGGATCCTCTCAGATTGCGCAGTGGTGGTTTTGCGATAATAGGTCTTTTAAGACGTCTGGCTGATCGCCATAAGGAATAATTTGTCTGAGGAGTCGCGTCTAGACCTTCCAGGTACTCTTTCAGTGATGCCATTCTGTGAGCCTCCAACAAGCTTTTTAGTTGGGTTGTACATTCTTTCAGCTTAGTTTTAAGTTGGGGCGATCTATGTTTTTGCCATTCCCTGCGGGCTTTTCTTTTTTCAGATACGAGCTTTTCCACATCTTCAGAGAAAATTTTGTTGTACCTAGCCTGGCGGTAGGTAGAAGACGCATGTTCAACGGCTTTTTTAATGTTTTCATTTAGGACGCTCAGACAATCATCTATGTCTCCGGGAGTTTTTAGCGATTGGTTCTCCGCGCAGTGCGTACTAATATATTTTTTATATTTCAACCAATTAATTCTTTTTGATAAGAAAAATTCACTAGCTGCTATTTGGTGAGGACTGCAAATAGTGATTATTGTGGGTGAGTGGTCAGAAGATAAATCCAAGGAGGCTTGAGCCTCAATGAGCTCCAAGGAAATACCTTTTGCTACGCCAAAATCAATTACGTCTGGAATTTTATTGTGGTCTGTTGGCCAGTAGGTTGGTTGTCCAGTTGAAATAACGAAAAGTCCCATTTCCGACACGGAGTCATACAAGACACGACCTCTGAAAATGCCCACAACTTCTTCAGAGTTGTAAAGTGTATGACCGACCCTTATTAGTTTTTCCTCCATAACGTATTCCTAGAGTATACTTACCCCATATCTCCACGCCCTAAAGGGGGTTGCCATACAAAATTTACAAACATGATATGAAAATGCCTACAACTTCTTCAGAGTCGGCCTTAGAGTAATAAAGTGTACGATCGACCCCCATTAGTTTCTTCTCCCAAACTTATTCTCAGAATATACTTACCGCCTATCCCCGCGCCCTATGGGGGTTGCCATACAAAATTTTAAAAAATTAGGATAAATACCCCTACAACTTCCCCGTAGTCACCCGTGGAAAATAAATATAAAAAAATGGATAAAAATAAAAAAAGTTTGAGATTTCGAAAGGCCAATGTGAAGGGTATGTATATAAGATTCGGTACAGCCGAATATAGCGCTCTTACTTGTTATTGTTAAAATGGTTGTTTTAGTGTTTTTGAAAAGCAAAAAATTCATAAAGTTTTTAGTTTAAGTTGAATTAAATATAAAATATTTAAACTTTACCTTTTATCTCAATAATGCCTTATCACGATCCTTTTTACTTTGTATCAAATTTTGCTTTATCGTTGAATCATTATACTGATAACAATACGAATAAGCTTTAAAGCCTCTGGCGACTTTTTTATCTTAAAACTTTTTGGGGAAAACGTTTAACAAACATTTCAGAAATGAATAAATTAGCCACGGTAAGATGCTATTATTGTTGTTTATTTTTTTTTGTTTATTGTTGGTTGCTAAAGCTTTTAATGTTGGAGAAAATACATATTTAATACACATACAGACATTCCTTAAAGGGTATGTACGTATGTATGTATAATGCATTTGCTTAAACATGGATCCTTCCTTTTACTTTTGCAACAGTTAATACTCTGTGTCAGATGTGTATGTGTGTATCTTTAAACAATATCATCATAAACGTCAATACACAACAATCTCATCAATGTCAGCGGCTAAAGGAAGTGTAGGTACATGTTTGTATGTCTTTACTTATCGTACTAAACCTATCATTCCACTTTTAACATTATTTTCTTCTTTTGAAGTTTATATGCAATTAAATTTAAGAGCTTTAAAACGAAACTTATTAGCCCTTTTTAATCATATGTTTTCCTCAAAATAAAAAAAATAGCAAAAAAATGGTTTTCTGGAATAAATAAAAGAATCAACTTTTAGTGAAAAATCTATCATGCAAAACTTGGAAATTTATTTGTCAGTAACAAAAACTGCGTATTTTTTTAGGATGATAAATTTGTTTTATTGAAAATTTATTTTAAACAACTGTTTGTTACAACAATGTTTTTTTAAAACTCTTTATATGGGGTTAAGTACTAAAGTTATAAATTTTTTTAATGTCAAGCGAATGAAAAAATTCAACATAAGTGTCACCCTACAATTAGTAAACGGTAAGCAGAGAAAGACAAAACAAATATAACGGAAAAGAAAAAATACAAAAAGAAACTTAAAACAGATATGAATGTCCGTTCATGCGTGTTGTGATGCATTGACGTGCATCTCGAATTCATGTTGAATAATGTCATTTTAAGTTTAAGCTTATTTTAACTTTAATATTTTCGGCTAAAATCGTTTTCCTTTTTATTTATTTTTTTTTTTTTATATTTGATTGACATTTAATTTAAATGCATTTTCGGTTAACCTTTCCAATTTGCAGCAGGAGATCCCTGTTTATTGTTTTTGTCTTTTTGTATCTTTCCTTATTGTTGTTGTTATTGTGTTTGGTTTTCTTTTGCAAAAAGTACATTTTATCCTTTTTATTTGGGGAATTATTTTAATAATGCTATAACGTTTCGTAAGTAAATATCATTAAAGAATTCTTTTTGAACTTTGTCTTAGATCTTATTACACGTATTTTCGCTTAAAAGCAATTGTTTTCGTCAAGATTAAGAGCCTGTTTGTTTGTAGGTACGCGGAGGAAAGAGTAAAATTTATTTTGTAAGTCTGACTGTTATGTAAAGTTGAATGTGTCTGTTTGTTGCATTGACCTCATTTTTTTTTTTTATTAATAAATTTTTTTTAATATTTTATTTTTGGTTCCTTTTATATGAGACCTGTAAGAGTTTTTCTGAAACTGTTACAAGACAAAACGTGTGTTAAATTGGTTCCACTTCCCTCCCAACAATACCTTGACCAATGTGTTTTGATGGTATTAAAGTTGCTGCTGACTTCTTTACATTGAATTGCATTGCGGGCGAATTCAAGTGGCATTTTTTCTTTTTGGTTTTCAATTCCAAACTTTGTTGCATTGACAACTATGAGAATTTCGCAGTTCAAATTGGCTTTTTCATTTGTTAAATAAAATGTGTAAATGGAAAACATAGAAACATAATAAATCACTTTCACCTTTGACGGATATTAATTAAAACAAAGTTTTGGAAAAAAGAACAGGACAATAACTCAGACAACAAAATATGGTGAAAAAAACCAAAGTAAACTTATATTTATAAGATTTTATTAAAATATGTTTATTGGAGTATGGAGTTTATTAACAATTAAACTTAATTAACTTAAACAATGTCATAGCTCAAGTAATATTTGTGAAGGAGTCTTTTGTTAATTCGTAAAATACGAATGTGTCAGGTATTTAAAAAAAACACAATGAAACCTTTTGCTCCTTTTGGGATCACAAGAAATTATAGACATATTTATATATTCAACTGAAAGGTTTGACACAGTTCAAGCAGTCTTTCACCATTATTTTGTTATCCTTAACCATGACAAGCCATTATGTCCAGCGGATAAAGATCCATAATTAAGAAACTTAATGAGTATTTTTTTAAAACAATCCTTTTTAAGTTTTGTCAGGGCTAATAAGCTTTTAAATTGGTTTCCGTAGTTATCATATCAATTTCTGCTAATTACACCATGTTTAAGTATATACGTCAGAAAGGAGCAGAAAGCTTAAAGTTTCACGATCTATCCAAGAACAAGGGCAGAGTAAGAACACTAACGATATTGCAACATTTTAAAGTCATTGACAGCAATAAAAAGAAAAAGACTGTGAAATGGACGGAATTAGTGACAAGAGAAAACTGTACTTTTTTTCTAATTAATGGGAGAACGCGATGGTAAGACGAAAGGATTTAAAAAAGTATTTGCACTATATGTGTCTCTGTATGTGTGTGTGTGTATTGCAAATAGGTTTACTTCAAGTGACAGCCATTTTAGAAATCCATTAAACATTCTTGAAAGTATTTGAAAAAGAAAAATAGTTGCAAGAGTAGTGCAAAAACGTCGGCATCATATGGAAATTTTTTAATTGATGTTACATTAAAAGTTACAAGTATGTGTGGAAGCACAACACAATAAAAACAAATGCAAGAATAAAAACAATTTGCAGCAAGTTTTTTTTTTAGAAATTTCACTAAACTCAGAGTGTTGAGAAATGGTTGTTGGAAAATTAAAAAAAAAAAATAAATCTAAAAATATGCAAAAGTATTAAACTTGATGCGTGTTGCCCCATTTGAATTATTGCATGCAATATTGCAACACATAAGCAGACGATGGTCATGGGGATCGACAAGCAGACAGAAAGACGGACATGCAGAAACACAAACAATTTGAACACTAAATACAAAAAAAGATCTTTTTTCAAAGTACAAACGCAGCGAATTAATTATTGCATGCGTATTCAATGTCAGTCTTACATGCATATCATTCATTGAAGAAGTAGAAGGAAACAATATATTTATTCAAACGATCATGTCGCTTCATGCATACTGCCGTGCGACTGACTAAAAGGAGAGCGCATTTCATTAAGTATTTCAGTTGGCGACAACCATTTGCCTGAATAAGTTTGTCTTTTTTTTACTTTGTCATTCTTAAAAATTTTAAATTGTCAGATTTTTTCTACTTTTTCGCTAGTTTTTGCAGTCAGGCGTACTTTTTGTGACAATAAAAGCTGTATGTTGGCCTAATTTGGCCATATTTTCCTTCCCAGTCAATGTTTTTTCTAACGGTTTTTCGTTGTTGAGTTAAGCTGAACATATTGAATTTTTTTCTTTTTCGCCAAATAATTTAAGCGAATTGAATAATTAATATTTATCGCTTAAAGCCAAAACAGCAACAACAGGAAAAGAAGAGGGATAAGACAAGAAACAAAATAATCAAATATTCAAACATATGTTCGTTTTAGTTGCTGTAATTGCTTTTTCTTTATTTGCATCTTTTCGTTCTTAAAGATTATTTTGTGATGCCCAAAAATTTCACCAAATGAAAAAAAAGATGTCAAATGTCAACGTGGTCAAATGGGAAATATACAAGCAATAAGTTAAGATAAAGTTTTTAGGTGTCAAAAGTTATGTACAATTTCTTTCAAATGCTTTGCATGGGACTGTTTTAAGGTGTCTCTTCTATTCTGTTTAGCGTTTTGCTGTGTTAAAGTGAATGCGTGAGAAGAGGCTCATGCGCACTAAGAATCCTTATTCAAACGAACAAACAACCTGAAAAAATGTTATTTATTTATTACCAAAATGAAAAAAAAATTAAAACCTAATCATAGTTTTCACGATTCTTTAAAAATGTAATTTGTCGTTGTAAATTCTTATTTAATAATAAGGAATATGTTGTTAAATATTCCCAGTTAACCAAATCGCTGAATACAACACAATCTTCAACGATGTGTTCAGGACATTTCCAAGTTTGTAACTGCGACCTTTATCATTATTATTGTCCTTTAATAAGATAAAGAATAAAAACTCTTTGCCAACATTATTATGACAATATTTTCAGTGTATTTTCTTAAAATAAATCTGGACCAGTTAGTGCAGCAAAAGTTTAAAAACTACAGCTCTATCAAATATTAAAAACCGAAAAAGGAACACTCAGCCCTTAATCCGAGTACAGCTTTAGTCTGGAGCTTCTTTATCGCCGTAAATTACAGTGGAAGACCAAAAAAAAAACGATTTGGTCGCACACCACAGCGTATTGTAAGTTGCTTTCTGTTTTCGTCGTGGTTGCAGCTCTGCATGACACGACTAATTGCTAAGGATGGTCCAAGGGTGAAGAAATAAAGCAATTGCGGTCGCAAACGAGCCATTCGAGCCCAATTTTCCCGCCATAAATGCGTAGTCCAGAACAGGGTTAAATAGTGATATCAATTCATGACGAGTATAGAGACTTATAGTTCTGTAACCAACTGTTTCGAAATTGTTCGGGAAGTCGCTTCAAATAAGTCAATTATGATCATGAATGTCACATCTGCATTCCCAATCAATAATTTGGCTTTTGACGATAACACTGAACTTTAAAAGGGAACCAACACAATATGATAAAGAATTAAACTTGCCAGTGGGTCTGCATAACCTTCTAGAATAATTCAAATTAAAATAATTAAAAAAAGGGGGCCAAACAAATTGTCGTCAATCAAACGGGGCTGATGTACCTCATAATAGAATTCTAGAGTAAATTTTGTGCTTGTTTTACACAGCACTCATGGTAACAAACAATCAAAGACATGATTTTGCTGATGATGCTAATACTTTTCTCAGTACTCATGAAGGTCCTTAAAAAGCCTCTAAACAAAGTAAAAGTAGAGAAAAAAGAAAAGTTATGGGGAATAAAAATAAAGAAACCAAAATGAACCCATGTAACTTTTTCTTTGGGCAAGGAAACGTTGATGTCCTATTCTTATTAATAATAAGATGATGTGTAAAAACCTTTAGGCAAAGAACCACTTAACATTGAAGTCACATATATGTAGATGCTAAGTTGACAAAAATGAAACGTAAAGCAGCCTAACTTTATTGGCTAATTGAAAGAAACTTCGTCTCAAATGAAAACTTCTGCTCCACAAGTCAATCTTGAACTCTATTGAAGTTATGCGACATTACCAATGCCTCCAATGAAGGAAAAGTTCAATATTAACAGAACCAAATCCTATGGATGGCAACAGTTGCTTCTTTTTATTTAAAAAAAAAGCAGCAACATTCACAAAAATCTTCAACTTGTAGTAGTTAAATGAAAAAAAGGTTAAACAATGTTGTCAAGTGTTTAAACAAGCTGGGAACTCATCTTAATCCGCTCGATCGAAAAAATTTTTAAAATGTGGAGCACACACTATAGCTTTCCTCATAAGAATGCACAGGAATTAATGTTACCTTTTATTGGAGAACTTAAACTTAGCATTACACAGGCTGAACTAATATTAAATGTATAGTTTTAAGATTTAAGTAATTAAGGTTAATTATCAGAAGTGAAAATTGATTTATAATACAAAAAAGAATAATATTTTCGAAAAAAATTTGTTAAAACTGTCCTCCATGAGTTACTTTAATCTTATATTCGTTGTACGGGTAATGGTCAGGAGGGTTATCTAATGACTACAATCGCCATATTAAAAAACAGGAAATTTACAAATGTTTTCGATTTCCATGAAATTGTTAATATTTTAAATAAAAAAAATTTTGCCCGAATTAAAGAAAAATTTCTCTAATGGAAACCATACCCTTCCACACACTTTTTAATAAATTAAAATTTCACTGGCCACACAATAAAATCCATAAATATTTGTTCAGCTTTTCCTTTTTGCCCAATTCTCTGACGTTTGCATTTGCGGCCACAATCAATTGCAACAAACCAAACGCAATTTCAAAAAGATGCCATAAAAGAAACTTGTTATAAAAGCCGTTAAACTTTACACCACCTTCCTTTGCTTCCTCCACTTGAATGAACCGTTTTGCCAATTTTCATATTCAATATTATTATTGGCGCAATATTTTTCGTATTAAATTTTTTTGCCATTTAATTGCTTTTTATATGACAAAAGATTTACGCATAAATACTTTTATAAGACACTGAAAAAAATTATTCCGCCAAAATTAGTTAATGATTTTGAATTAAAAGTTTGACATATTTTATTTACTGCTAAAAAAACATTCTGACATTAAACTTAAAATGAATGCAAAATTTTTTAAGTGTAAATAACAATATTGTAACATTGTTTTAAGCTTAATACTCTATACAAGCTTTGAGTTTTATTCGTTTTTTTGCGCCTTAACCTGTTGTAATGCATTGTATTCGTAAAGGACTTTAAAAGTCGAAATTTTATGTTTAATTACATAAAACCATTTACGACTCAATTAACAGCATATAATTTGATCATAAAAGTAAAAGAAAAAAAGTATAAAAGTTATTGTTGGTTGAGCCCGACCATATTATACGCTACAGCACAGGTACACGCGACCAATGGAAATGATTCCATATTTGACATATTTATATTCAGCATAATATAGATGTGTTACTGCAAAATTTGGTGAAAATAGAGGTATATTCAGGGTAATTAAAGCTCAAAATTCATATAATAAAAAAACGTTCTTATTAGGACTAAATTAAAAAATGGGCCGATTATCACCGGAAAAATACGCTTGATCCCTTTGCCAAAACGAAAACTTAAATATGGCGAACTCCATTGATCACAAGAATACTTGGGCATTCAGCCGGTAAAATATTTTTTACCAATGGTTTGCAAAATGAAATTGTTAAAATTGGTGTTGTACTCCTTCAATATTTACGACTTGGCAAATTATTTACTGCAAAATTGTTAAATCTTATGATTTGACAAAGCATCTGACATCAACTATTTATTTTTAATAAAAAGAGCACGAAAAATTAAGTTTCTTATATTAGTTTGAAGATTATATTAGACGTAATTTCATATGTACGATTTAAGAAAGACAGACGTAATTACAAATGAATTGCAAAAACTACAAGTCATATGTAAACATTGATTGGCGAATGTAATCAGCTGTTAAAATCGACCCAATTGAAAGCACATTCACAGCGGCCTATTTCGATACAGTCAAAAATAAATTTCTTTGTTGGTTCAAAATAAGTTGCCGCGGGAACCCGCGTGCACCCAATTTTACCGTTAAATTTTTCTTGTAACAAAGATTGGACAAGTTAGAGAATAATTTTTGGTTCTCTTTTAACCACACTTTATCCGTATTCTTTTTGCGTGTAAAATGGTAAAACTTTCAAACCGCTAAATTAGCTGTTAATAATTTGTGAAAAATTATAGTTTTAAAAGATTTTTTATAAAACTGTAGAAAAAATATCTTAAAAGTAATTAAAAGTTTTTTTATATAAAAAAAAATCAAATTCGTTTAATGCTGAAATTGTTTATTTTTTTTTCACCAACAACGAAGGTTCGGGTTTTTGCTTTATTGATACCAATAAAATAGGTTTTAAGCTGATTAAATTGCTTTTATTTTGGGATCCTGCAAAAAAAGTCCTGGCAGAACGGAAAATAGTGTTAATTGAAACTGTTTTGTTAGTTGAGGCAAGAGATTTTTAAAAACTTTAGGATTCATCGAAAAGTTTAAAGTTGTTAGACGGGCTCCATAAATAAAACTTTATACATTGAAACACAATAGAAAACAATTTCTGATATTTTACGAATGTAAGCACTGTGCCATGAAAGTGTTGTTAAGATATTTTAAAAATATTTTTCATATTTCCTGTAACTTTTAACATCATAAACAGTGACAGACAAGTGTGGCTTAAAAAAATTTGCAACTGCGGCAATGATAACGGTAATAACTTATGCAGATACACATTGTTAAACAATCAAAGAATCGATCCTTGAAAGAAAAAAACAAAATGAAAAAAGAAAAACTCCAAAATCTAAAGTGGATAACAATGCAAGACCATCAAAAAGTCTTAACTGGCCGCATCTTTTTTTTCGTTTTTATTTACATACGTGCTTTTTTACATGTTCTAACAGATAAAGGAACTAAATTACAACAACAAAAATTTCGAGAATAACGATTCTTCCATTAGTTTGTTACTGCAGCTCTGCAGATTTATCATTTCAATGATTAATGAGCCGCTGTTGCGAAATAATTGGAAAACATTTCCAGGCAACATCTTGTTGTACATGAAATTGTTGGCAACATTCGAACAAGACTTTTATACTCATGAATACAAACAAACACACAGATAGTATGTATGTGTGTGTGTGTATGTATGTGTAATGCATAAAAGTTTGCTGACACCCCAGGATACAACGGTGTTTAATCCAACTAACAATCGTATACACCTGTACATAATATGCATCTATACATACATACAAAAGTATGTAGATTTATGCAACTTATTATGAATATTGTAATAACACAATATGAAGTCAGTTAGTGTAATCCAAGTTTATATGTACGTTTGTATGTTTGAATTTAACGATTATTATCGTGTTTAAACAACACTTACATATAAAATGAAAAAGACACTTTAACAGATTCACCTGATGAATGGTTATTAATATTAATACGGAATTTCGGTCTAATTGGAATACAACAACAACGTTTACTAACAATTTTTACGAAAACCCCCACCAACAATCACCACCCAAACATTTGTTTTGTGGCGCCATTTGGCAATAACTTATTAAGAGTTTCAATGATCTGGCACTTTTAGTCATTTACTTAAGTATATACAGCTCAGGTTTACACAGGCTCGTTCATATGAATTAGAAATTATTTAGATTTTTTTGCCACAAAGCAGGACAATTTTCTTTTAATTTTGCTGAAAATTTGATATTGAAATTAAAAGACTCATAAGAATTCCTAAGCATATTAAAAGCATTAGCAATTCGATTAATCGAGTGAAATTTTAATCCGAATTGAATACCGTAGTTTGCCTTCAGCATGCCAAGTAGTGCATTTACTTATGTATATGTATAAAGGAATAACGTAACTGACTGAATGGTGTAAAAATTATATTTTGTTTCTCTTTGGGTCGATGTTGTTAAATGTTACCAATTAAGAAAGAAACATTTAAATGGCATTCATAAGGTCTCGAAAAATACTATTTCGGCATTTAATTATTTATTTTTTTAATTTTGACTCTAAAAGTAAAAAGGGCTGAAAATAATATTTTGGCTCTTTTAGGTACAATTATATTTTTTTGATTCCGAAAATTTGGTACTTTCTCTGAAAACTTTAATTTTGAGGTCGAAATTATATTCTGATTCTTCTGAAGTACTCCTAAAACATACTTTTAAAATATTTGGCTCCTTTTTTACCCAAAAAGTACTTTTTCACATTAAGGACTCTTATTTGAAAACCGTTGACCTAGATAAAGTTGTGAATTCCAGGACGACAATATGTAATTTTTTCTTTACACTATCTTTTTTTGAAATTTTTCGTTTAATAATCTTAAATATAAAATAGTTTTATTTCAAAGTAGACTTAGGGTTTAAATATATTTTCTTAAAAATATAAAAAAAAAAACTTTGAAGATCGTATAGGGACTCTAGAAATTGCAAAGAAAGTCATGGACATTTTACTTTTTAATGCTCACAATACTTCTTTGCGTTTAGTACTTTGATTTATCAAAAAAAAAAATATAACTGCGCTTACGAAGTAATGGGTTAACTTCAAGTAAATAAATAAAATAATTTTAATTAGTCAAAGCATTAATCTTTCAAAGCTTCAAATATAAAATTAAAACAAAGATATTAATTTAGAAAAAATTTCTTTTCGCTCCACTTGCAGTATTTGTTGAAACGAAAGACAACCCAACTTTACTATGTGACGCGTCATGGCATTATTCAAGGAAAGCAACTAATGCCAAAATCTTTTTATTTGTTTTTGTTATTTTGTTTTTAATGTCAATATCTTGTCAAATAACTGGATTATTTTCAACTAATACGACTTCATTTTGGCTATCAGTAAATGCACTCGTGTTGTTTGAACGATATGTATCGCATCAGTTGGAGCAGAAACGATGCCAAGATCAGAAGCGATTATAAAGCATTAGATGGCTATTCAAAAAGCAAAAGCACACAACAACCTTGCCTTTATTTATTTCACATATTTTTGTCTTTCGAAAAAGAAAATAGCAAATTAAAAAGGGAGAAAATGAAAAAATAAGACAAGTGACATTTAACAAGACATAACAATGCAACAGGATTTCTCTATTTATGCCGCGAAAATGTTTATAGTCGGTCAAGCCACAAAAACCTACACCCTACACAAAATATATTTACCGCTGGGAAGTCGAAATTATAAAAACTTCCTAATATTGGCTACACTAGAATATAATGGGAAATTGCTCCTGAGGATCACAGTATATGCTGGGGATCTAGGACGCACTTTTCGGTAACAGAGGTCAGTTTTCAAATAATACCACCGAAAATAATTCCTAAGAGATATTATTAGTTGGGATCCGATAGATCTAAGATGGGCAACAGATCTAGCATCTTGGCTTAAACTTTTACTCTAAACTATCTAATAAGTAAAGTGTGTTCGAAGATACTGGTCATTTTAAGGACAACAGAACTAATGTGCCATATGCTTTCAAAAAATAAGTAGTGAGTTCACTATTTATGTCAACAGTCAGGCAGGCAGGCTTAGCATCTTAGAGATGCATTTTGTCAAGTCTTGATCGAAAAGGGATTACAGAAAGGCTTTTGGTAGAGTTATGGTTTTCCCTAGCGACAAATAATGTTTAGTTCCGGGGCAATGATAATGAAGTTAACGGCGGGAGCGCTCATAATGCTCGGCCCTTGGTTTTACATAAAAGAAGAAAACTGTTAGACCATCAATTGATCCCTGCTGTAAAATGATAAGGTGCTTAACATGGTGATTCTTTAGTGGAATACCAAGTGGCTGTAGGGTAGCTATGGCATTATGAGCGGGACTAAACTTAGCAGGCACTAAGCTTATTGTGGACTTGGGCAGATTTGGTCATAAAGAGGTATTTGACACGATAAAGGATATTGTCTTTCACTGCCCGAGTTAACGAACCATAGGATCAAGTGAATGGGCAGAAGGCTAGGTGATGTTTTAAGGTGTAAACTAAGTAGTTTGAATAGGGGAATAGGGTGGCTAGAGGGTAAGCAATGAAAAGAAGCAAATCCCACGGGTACTTGAGTTGATTTTTTATTCTCGGTTTTAGACTACAATTTTCCTTCTTTTAGTCTTTACTTTTATCCTTTACTTATGTCTAATTCTTCTTATTTTTCTTTAAAATTACCACTAAGGTAACTGGTGTATGCAAGGATGCGCCTCAATTTGTCACCCTTAATAATCTTACTTTATCTTATAAACTAATCGGATTTTCATATAATTTTTTTAATCTTTTCAGTATATAAGCCATCCCTACGGCGAAGAGGACTGGTCCAAGACTATTAACATGACCGGTTCCTTAGGGTAAGGACTGGTTTTAGTTTTTGCACTTTATATGAAGGAAGCCTGTCACTTTTACATTGCGTTGTCATTGGAGGGGGGCAATTAATTCATGTGTGTAGGTGCCCAGCAGCCGCTTAAAAAACTACTTGTACGAGAACAAAGTGAACTTTTAATAAACAACAACATAAAATCATCAAATGCATCAAACAGTTATATTTGCTTTTACCATACTCAAAGCCAGCCAAACTGTCAAAAAAGCTGAATTTTTGAAATTTTTTACAATTTCGTTATGCCAATAATTTAATGACGGCGCTTAAGAATTTAAGCGGACACTGAATAAACGCTTAATTAATATTTATTACGCGAAAATTTACCAAAAAAATATAGTTTTTTCCGACTGCATTTATATAAAGTTGGCTGACTGCTTGGCTAACGACGTCCATAAATGTGTGTTTTTAACGCTAAAACAACCATTCATTAGATGTTATAAACAAAATGAATGTTTACAAACTTAAAATTTACTGTAAAAATATTAAAATCAACCAAAAGGGTGCCTCCAGCAGCCGACACCTGTGTATTGATGAAGGGTGTCCCAATATGACAACCATTAAAAAACAGTTTGACAACTAACCGTTAAAGGTTAGTAAAAAATATGGTTGGAATAGTGTTTTAACTTCGTCAACTGTGAAGAGGTTAATTAAAATGTTCCAAAATAAACCGTTTAAATGTCAATGTCAACAAAATAATGCGTGAGGGTATTGGTAAAAATCCAGGATTCGGCATCGTGTCTCTTTGCTTAAATTCTATTTACTCAACAAATGAACACTAATAACCATATACAGGGAAAACAGTTGGTTGAATGGACTCTTAAACATTTTTTTAAACAAAATCTTATGCGATGAAGCATGTTTTTACTTAAATCGCCAATATTGTCTCTTTTGGTATTTTGAGATATATAATTGGCGAAAAGCAAATTCATCCATAACGTGTCACAACTTATTATGGATTTTCGACTAGAGGCACAATTGTACCATATATTTTTTTGATAAAATGCTGGTAAAGCTGTTACTTTTACTTGTGTTCAATATTGCGATATGGTAACACAATTCTTGCTGCCGGAATTTGATGATATTGACAAGTCGGTGCCACTGCATGAGACACTTCCAGGTCGTGTACTCTTTCGTTTCGGTGATCATAACTTACCCCCTAGACCATGTGATTTAACACAATTAGATTTCTTTTTATGGAATTATTTGAAATCACAACTCTATGGCAACAAGCTGCATCCACGAAATTCAGCAACATTTATGTAAAATTGATATTAAAAATGTTAAAAAAGGAATGCGTATGTACATGCAAGGTCGTCGGGGACATTGTGTTTTCCATTTAATTTAAATCTTGCCTCAATATTGGGACACCCTTAATTTTGCAAAAATATTTCTAGGCTTGCAAAACGGATATACAGCAAAGCCCACAGGCCGACATACTAATGTATTTCGGCCAAATCAAACTAATTCTGACCAGAGACTAGAACACCTGATTTTATTCATACAAATCAAAATAGAAAAAAAAAACAATAAAAATAACAAAGTTATTGTTTTCGAATAAAAAAAATAAAAAAATTTTTTTAACCATAAATCAGAATTTGTGTTTCGACACTGACATACATACTTAGTTTGTACATATGTATGTAAGTATGTATTTGGTTGGGCATAACTGTTGCAAAAGTAAAGTAGAAGCAAATAAAATAATTTATGCATTAATTGGATAATAAAATGTATTTTTTCTTGGTTCATTTTATATTAAAAAAAAAAAACATTAAAACTAACAAATAAAGGATGCAAGTATGAATATTTATTTGATTAACGATAAGATTAGCGATTTCAATTCAAATGGCAACAAGCGTGATCGAATATTTAGGCGTGTTAAGCAAATTATTATGTGCGTGTGTTTTGGTCTTTGGCTTTTATGCTAAAACATCAAAAAACATAAAAACCAATTTCTTTAGGTCATGGCAAGAATTTTTTATTATTTTCTTTTTAGAGTTTTTTATGCGAATTAAAATTAAGACCACAGTTTTTATTTTAATTTTTAAAAAAAGGTAAAAAATAAAAATATTTAAAATAAAAGTATAAAATCGCTGATACTGGTAATTGGATTCTTTATGTTGCATGTTAGAAAACCCCAATTTGCATTTGCCTCTGTTTGTATTTTTACAATTAAACTCAAACACAGCACATAGATATATTTTTTTTCTATGTCAAATAATAAATTGCATGCATTGCTGAGAGTCAATCCTACAAAATCAACGCATCTGCGTCATACAAACATTATTTTAAGTTAACGTCAGTGAATTTGATCTTGGTTTGCATAAAGCAACTCAAGCTTATCTTTTCTCTTTTTTTATTATGGCCATTTCCAAGCACATTTATTAATTTTAAGCCACTCTAAAGGTGCTTTTAGACGCAATGTATTTCTCATATGGCTTGTCAAATGTTGTACTAAAAAATTTATACATATCTTGTGAGCCCGTTGAAACAATGATCTTGTAAAATGTATATTCAAAATTCAGATGAGAAAATTTTAATTAAAGCGTGTTTTATTTTCATCTGACAAAGCAGCTGACATCAGCTGTTTTTGGTTTTTTTGGAGGTTATGTCAGGCGTAGTCCTATATGTGAGTGTTGAGGCAAATATTAGAAGCCCTCGGTAAAATTACAATTTTGACAAACATGTGCAAACACAAAAGTTGCAAGTCATATGTAAAATACATCCCATCTAAAAGCACCTTGACAGGTCAAATACGCTCTTAAGGTTTTCATCAATTGATCACTGATATTCATACTTTCTTTTACATTGGCTAGATCATGCTGTGATAATGAATGAAAATGCTTCAGCTAGGAAGTCATTTGACGGATAACGCAGAAGGGAAAACCCAAAAATCCGAAGAATCAAAAGGGGAAAGACATCTCAAAACTTTGTGTCAAATATTTAAGAAAAATTGCAGAAGATAAAGCGCCTGAAAATCGATTATATGTTCGGCTAATGGAAAACACGTTCTGTTATAGCCACCTTAGTGAGCAATTTAGTAAGATATTTTCATTTTAACTTTTTTTAATCAAATTTATATTTAATAAAATTTATATTTAAATCGTATTTTGCAACCGCTTTACGTTATTTACTTATGCTCTATGAAATTCATCTCTTATACTGTTACGATGCATGCGGGAAGCTTGGTCTTCATAAACATAAGTGCAAAGCCATCTTCAACTTCTTTCAGAAGAATACAACAATAACAACATCTGTGGCGATGCTACATTGCGGAAATGCAATTTTCTCATTATTTATGGTTGTATAAAACAGTTGTTGCATTACTGAGCGATAGATAGTTTGTTACTTGGATGGATTTAGGCCTTCGCAGAATACAAGGAATAAATGTGACTTTGAAGAAAGTGTTTGTGTAGTTAAATAAAGCGATGCAGTAGGGAGAGTTCCGAATACCGCCCCACATAAAGAAGAAAAAACTGCAAATAAACATGTTTACAAACATACACATGCATATCTACCCAACAGGAAATGTCAATAGTAAAACTGTTTGAATAAGGACTGGCGTTGTCATCAGTACTACTGACTAACTATACCCCTGACAATGCTTTCTGCTATAGACATTTAACATATACATGTCATTTAAAATCCACTACTGACAAAAGTACATTGAGTAGAAAGTTCTTTTTGAGGCACATATGGGCATAACCAGTTATTTAGTAGTACTTTTAGTAAATTCTGTCTACTTTGTTCTCAAGTAATCAAAATTATATATTGATTGATATATTACGTTTTGTTATGAAAAAATAAAATAATTTAAGAAGCAATTAATTTTAATAGTCCATCCTCATTAAAGGCAAATAAAAAAATAGTAGACGTTTTGCTGGCAATGTCGCTTAATAGTCACCAAAATAATCGACAAAATTGGAGACACTAGCCCCCAGATTTCCTTCCGGGTATTTTTTTTTAACATTTGATGCTGCAGCTTAAACTTTTTAATTTAAGTTTGTGTTAACATAGACACTAATACAGCTAACGGTTTAATTTTTAAAATCATTTTCATTCAAATTTTTATTACCAACATTATGTTATTGATCATGATGACCAAAACCATCACCAATACAGGCTTCAGGACCAGTAGTAGCAGTTTTCAGTTAAGAAAACGGTTCTCGCTAGCCAGCATTTGTGGTATAAACATTAAGAATAACAGTAACTTTTGAACAAACTGAACTGTTGTACAAAATGAAAATACAAACAAAATGCAAGCAGATTCAAGTATAAATTCACAGTTTATTTTCATGTTTTTTTTTTCCTTTTTTAATCAAATATTAGAAAAGAGATCCGGGCGCGCCTACTTAAAAATTCATAGCACATCAAATGTGCTCAAACGACAGGCCATTAAGAAAGAAATGCAACAACATACCAGAGAATCTCATGAAATCGTATGTTGAAGACTTTGGAGGATATGTTTGTAATAAACATATATTAGGGCGGTCAATAGAAAAATCTTATTATTTATTAAAATAAAATGAAAAAAAATTCTGTTTTATCATAACAAGTTGATATTGCTGATCAAAAGTGTACTTTATCTGACCAAATTATTATTTATTTCTAAAACTTAGTGTTAAAACTTAGATAGAGATGGCGTTAGTAATAAGAAATGAAAAAAAGAAAAAGCTTTGGTTTAGTTGGTTTAAGTGGAAAAAACTTCGTGCCGACTAACCTCGCCACATGGATCAGTGGGTTAAATGGCTGATGTTTTACAACCAAATTAACAACTAACAACCGAACAAAGAGTACTGATGATGAAAATCGTAGCTGTTTTTCGAAAATGCATTCTACTCGGCGAGGATCGGTAAAAATCTTGTTTTTTCAATAAAATTTTCCTTTCTTAACTAACGCTAATAAAGTAGTAAAAAGTAAAAATATTAATTTCTTCATTTGAAAATAAATGAGAATTTAGTATAGTATTGAACTTGAGCCTGATAAAGAAAATAAAAATTGTTTTAAAACATTTAATTTTAGATTTAACAATTACATTTGCAAATCAAACCCATGTCGTTTGGTGGCCAGCAGCAGTTTCCTTTCTTTAATCACAGAATATTCTTAAGAAATAGTTTTTATTGATCAAAAAAATTAAATCTTTTTTATAGAACTTTTGATTTTATGTTTTTTTTTTCTAAAAATTAAAAAAATTCTTTTCAAAAATTTTTTATGTTTTTTGTTGCTCATAAATATGGGTGCAGCCTAATATGCCACAGCTTTATGTGTATGTTTACTTGCAACATTCAAGCAACAAACGGTACAAATGTCCAGTATTATTTTCTTGTTGTTGTTGCGGCTATAATTGCTGTTGCAGTCAAAACTGTTGCCGGAGACATGTAAAAAGCTAATTAACAGCATCATGAAACTAACAAGATGTAGAAAGCGTCCCAACAACAAAATCAGACTGGAATTTTGGAGACAAAAAACAGACTCTTTTACAAAATAAACAATTTACCCATCTAGCCAAGAGATGATCAATTGACGAAGCTGTTTAATGCTCCTTAAAGAATCCCTCGGATGATTATTTGACAAAAAAAAAAAAAATCATTTTTACAAAGTTTCTTTTATGATTAAAGTACGCGATCGTCGCCAATTACAAGCACTCTGCATGAGATTCGCAATGGGTTTTTCTGCAATTAGAAAGGTCAGCTGGGTTAAGGTTAACATATGCAGAGCCTTAGAACCGCCAGAAACGTCACACACTAACGAGTGGACCGGACAAAAACACAAACATGCAGTTTGATAATGAAATAAAAAACAACAAGAAAATAGGTTGTCGCATGTGGGGTGCTCTCGCTCAAATGCTGTTATTTATTTGACGACGATATTTTATCATGAAGTACATACAAGCTTTTGCAGGGTGAAGAAAGAAATTATTGGTGCCTTGCTGTTGCCTAAAAAAAGTAAAATTTTTAGGCAAAACAAGTAAAAGCGATATATTCGGATCTGTCGAATTTTATAAAACCTTCACATTAGTTTTTTTGCACACCCAGTCACCTGATTCAGCCAATCTTTTTTCAAAACGAAAGTAACAAAAATACTTTGTAGGGAGTCCATAGCTGCCCTAGTTTTTTTTAAGAGAAAACTTTAGAAACTTGCACCGCTTGTGTGGGTAATGCTACTGCCCGTGCAGCTCCTCAGATATAGAAGGATATATGCATCAATTCTATTCTAATGAAACGGGTTATTTGATTTTTACTTACTCTCGTACTGTAGGAAATCAATCTTGCGGTTTTAGATATTATTTTGCCTTTGAATATTTCTGATAATTTGGCCCCAAAGCTTGTTCCTTTGAATTTAGCTTGGCCCCTAAAACGGACAGATGGACATGGCTAAATCTACCGCCCTATTAATAAGAATTCGGAATATATACACTTTAAATGGGCGCTAATTAATATAATAGAAATTACAAATGGAATATCAAACTAATAGACATATACCCTTGTCCTTTGTAAAGGATATAATAAACGGATGACGCATATCAAGGGAAATCTACGAGTTCAGAACTTAAAAGTTTTTAAAATATAAAATGTCTTAAGCAAGAAAATCTTCTTACCTGTGGATATGACCTTCCACACCAGATGGCAATGAGCCATCTGCCACAATATAAACAGGTTGACCCCCAGCGCCACCGGGACCAGCGTATTGTAATCCACCTTGGACTACAACTTGCCCATCGGCCACCAAACCGCTTAAATCGCTGCCCGAGTAAATTTCTAAGCCCTTTTGATCCGATGTTGTATAGATGACTGTCTTGTTGCCATCATTGTAGATCAAATCAATGTGCTTATCTGAGGGATACATATCAGGTTCTAGTTTAGCACCCATGGGCAAGTGAGATAATTGTTTAGCATTGCCACTTCCACCGTTACCACTACCACCATCTGGACCAGATGTTGTATAGATAATTGAGCCGGTATTATGTTTCTTTTGCTCTTCATAGATGTCAACTTCAGTTTTGACTACAGCCTCGGCATCGTAGTGCTGGAGAACGGAAGCATCTAAGGGGGAAGTTTGGTAAACGCCATGATCGTTGGCTAATTTCTGGGCCTGATTAAACATGGCTGCTGCCACCGCATTATCACTCGGCATTAGTTTTGATGGATCACTAACGATACGTGTGAGTATGTGTTCACCAGCCTCATTGCGTGACAATATGTGATGCTCCCCATTAATGATTTCCCGGGAAATGATCTGTTGCTGTTCCCCATTTGGTCCTACAACGCGTATTATTTGATTTTCGTCAAACTCAATCTTGGCCAGAGGTTGATTTTCGTGTGCATTTTGTACGGCGGACTGTTGTTGATTTAGCTGAGCCACCATTCGGGCATCAATGACATGATCGTCCTGTTGGCTTCCGCCTGTCATTACAACTTTTGGACTTTCGTATATAAAAACTGCATCTTTGTCGTAGAGTTTTGAGGAATCTGTGTGTAAGTCTAAAACATTTACATTTGTCATAGTTGCTAACTCCGGTTGAGGGCTGTCTGGTGAACGGTGCATAGCATTTGGCGATATCAAAGGTAAACCATTACCTGCACCCGAGCTGGTCATACTATTTGCCACTATATTTCCAGTGGTTGTACCTGTTGCACCAGCCACTGAAACGGAATTTGCACGAGCTGGCGACAGTGGGGCCTCATTAATGTGACTAGCACGATGATGCATATTAGCTTGGGCCGCCGTCAAAGCAAGTTCGTTTGCAGTTATAACACTTGTCGTAGCAGGCGATGATGACATCTTATGTCAAGTTAAGGGAAAAAAAATTCTAGATATGAAACCTTATTAGTTTCTTTTAGTTAAGGTTTGGTTAGCTTTTTTCAAACTGCACTATTTAAACTTTGTCTTTATCTCTTTTTTCCTCTATAGTTTGCCTTATGCATGTATTCTAGTGTTTGTGAATGTATGGCTCTGGATTATATATCGAAGGATATGCAATTTATAGTTTCCTTAAGAGTATAAAAGTTGTTGTTTAATTTCTATCTTTATCTTCTACGTGCATGTGCATGTTTATGCATGCACTTGTATAATTTATGTTGAGTATATATGTTTTAATATATCTTATTTATAAATAATTTTAAGGTTTAAATTAAACTTAAAAAGGCACTTTAATCTCAGTTATTTCAGTTTCAGAAGGACGGCATTTGTCTTTAAAATATTTTTCCTGTGTGGCGGATATGCATTAAAATTTTACATATTTTTTTAATTTTCTTTCGTTTATACATATGAATTTGTATCTGATGTATTCCTTGATCCTTGTGGTTTTCCTTTTGAAATCCTTGGTGGTATGGCACACTTAATAGAGTTTTAAACTTGTATGTAATTACATTGTTCAAGAAAACTTCAAGTTATTTATAATTAATTGCGAATTGAATTTATTTGAATTAGAGCATGATGATTAGACGACATCTGTAAAAAAGCAAATAATAAATTGTTATCGAAAAATTTTAAAATTAATTTTTAAGGACTTTGAGATAAAAGACTTTGTAAAAATATATAAAAAAAAAGATTGTGTCACAATATAACAAAAGTACTTTTTTGTTGGAAAGTGCTAAGACCAACGACCTTAGATATTGCAGCGAAACATATCGCCACAGTATTTGAGTGGGCATTATTTAACACAGCTGGAAACCGTCGTCTATACACATTTCGTTATTCATGACAATTCACAATTGCAGCTTGTACCGTTGATGGATAACAGGCTGGTTGGGTGACTGACTGGGTGAACTAACTTTTCTTCTACAGTCTTGATTGTTATACACAAATATACTGCATATTGAGGTTATTGTTATTCTCCAGCTTAAAATTCGTTAAGTTGTCGTTATGGTTCTCGCTTTTAACTTTTCTGCTGCCAAACCAACGCAAACTTAAAAATTCGGTTTATTTGACAACACAGATGAATGGAAAATTGTTTAAAAAATTTTTTTTCTTCATATTATTTTTGCCAAAGGCTTAAGCTGTAATATTATATATGCAACTGCAAACTATAAAGCAGATTTAAGCTTTTTATAAAACTACTAACAACAACAATAAAATGTATTACGTTTACCTTCTACTCTATGTTTACAAGAAGACACAAATTTGACTGGCCATCACGAAGGCCACACAAAGAACGTTTCTAACAAAAATTTATATCTTTTTCTTTTAATATATAAGTATATAAAGGAATGGCGGTAATGACAGACTTGTCTCTCGTAATCGTACAAACGCGTACAGCTAAAGACTTAAATTAGCTAAATTAGGAAAATCGGTAAATTATCAACTAGAAACAAAAATTAAACAGTGTCGCACTCGACTCAAAAAATAAACGGACACGAATCTGGCACTTTTTAGAAATCTTACAGCCCACAAAGGGCAAACAAAGTAGAAACTTAATTATTACACTGCCTAGGTCCATTCTGTAGCTTTATAACCGATTAAGATAGAAACAAAATAAAAATCAAGTTCGACAAATCTCAAAAATGTTTGAAATATTTTTTTTTTGAATAAATACTCTGTTTCGGTACTTTTGCCAACAACACCCAAAAAATATTAAAACCAACTTTTAAAAAATTGGTAAAAATTTTATTTTGGTTTTGATTCCAAAGACACCAATATATGTAATTCAAGTTTCAATCGAGAGCTTTCAAAAAAAAAATTTTTTTTTGACCCAAAGTGTAAAAATTATAATTTGGTGCTTTTTTGCTATTTTCTTAACCATCAAAAATAAAAACATATTGAAATTGCGTTTGACAGGTCTTAAATACTTTTTGAACTTTTTGCAAACTTGTACCACTTTTACATTTTTATTTTTTTTTTTGCATTTCTTGGGATCTATTGACCCACACTTAACTAAGTATACAAAAATTATTTTTTTTTAATTTTTTTTTAATTTTTTTTAGTTTCTTTGGATTTTTTCTTAAAAAATATAAAATTTAGGTAAAAAAAGGTATTTCTTATATCGTTAAAATTATAGATTCTGAATTAAAATTGTATAGAAAATCAAAAATGGAAAGTCCATTTAGTACTTAAGTTAAGCTAATATTTAAAACTGCGCTTACGAAGTAGAGGGTTAATTTCTATTACATGAATACATACATAAGTGTATTAAGCGCGGCCCCATAACAACTTAAAATACAAGTGGTTATGGATGCAGCACTAAAATAAATTATAATTAAACAGTACATCAATTATCTGGAAGTGAGATCTAAACTCTTGAGGCGTTAAAATTTCATAGATTTATAACATGTATGTATGTAAAAACAAACCGAACAAAAATGTTAAGAAATATTAAAGGACAGCAACATGCCAGCTAAAGGAAGAAAAAAGCAGTGTAAAAATTGATTCCTTTGTGAACTTATGTCTACCTGTTCTTGTATGTGAAAAAAACGATAATATATTTACATATATGATGGCAAGTTGTGCATATTTAATAATAACAAACAACCATTGGCAAACACTTGTCAAAGTTAATGCCACTTCACTAACTACTTCAAACGCTACTGTATCTTGGAATTACAAATCTACATATGAACGTACAAAATTAAAAAAAAATCTTACAAAATCACATGGTAGGTATTTCGTCAGTTTGCAATTAGAAAAAACGCTTTAATAAATAATTTTAACAAAATAATTTAAGTAAGGTCTAATTCGTTGTCATTTCAGTCAGGGTTCTTAAGTGTAAAATTTCATATCTTTGAAACTTTCTCTCCCTGTACTTCTCTGTGTTACATGGTTTAAGAAAAAATCGTACTCACCCAACATTTGACACCGCTATGGCTTGATTTAAGTAAATATAACTTGGTTTTATTTTTTGTGAGCCAACCAAATTTTGTGAAGAGTGGTCCATTATAAAAGTGAAATATAACCGGTATTTACCCGATATATGGAAATATCAAATCTCTAAGAAAAAATAATCTAAAAGAAATGTAATATCGATGTTTGTTGGCCTTTTAAATATTTAAGGCAAACATAATTGAGTCTTGAAGTTATAAGTTTATGTATGGTGGCATTGGCCTAACAAATTCGTCATAACAATTATTCATTTGTGACAATTGTGCAAATAATATAAGGATACATAGCACATAGCTTGAACCGTGTTGCTGATAGGGAATCCGTATAATTGTGAGTTATTAATAAAAATTATTAAAGCTATACTTATCCCAATAAAATTAACTTTTTGTGTCACAAACTTCCCTGGCGTACATATTTACATTATTGTATTTACCAACATTCAAACAAACATATTAAAATTTAGTTGTGCATATCTAAATACAAATAATTCAATTAAATATCTCAAAAAATCAACCGATTGCAATAAATAATTTTGATAAAAATATTAAAAACATGAATTATATTAAGTATAGTGTTAATATTAAATCAATAGACAAACGTTTAGTTTATACACACACACACACAAAATTCTAACTGTTACTGTAACTGTAAAAAGAAGGAGGTGTAATACAACAAACATTATAGAGCGGTGGTAACGGCGCCATTACCCAGCATACCATATGCGCTCTAAATGAGCTCATAAAGACTCTTTTGTCGGAACGCTGACGCTCATAAAGAGTTCATAAAATAATCATAAACAGTCATAAAACGCTCATTTTTGAGTGGCTTTTTCCACTAAACTGGTCACTCATGAAAGAGCTCTAAATCTTATGCATAAAAGAGTATTTTATGACTCTTTTTTTAAAACTCATTTTGAGCTCTTATTCCAGTTTTCGTTTACACTCTCTCTTTCTAAAATACGTTCACTCTCACTATTTTCTTCAACAACACTATTATTTTTAATACTTCATGCTGGATTTTCTTTTCTTAATTTGTTTGAACGAAGTTCACTTATTATTATTTATCTTTTTTTTTAGTTTGCTCTTTTTATTATTTCAATTATGTATTATTTTTGTATTTATTATAAGATAACTCACAATTTTGTCTTTGCGCTTCCAAAAATATTCACTAATGAATCAATTTGAGCAACTTCTTTCTTCTGCTTAGCTGGAATTTACCGCTATCTGTCAGAGTGCAGAAATTACTCATAAAAAGCACATAAAATCGATCGTTTATGAGCTCAGAAATATGCACGCAGGAAACACTCACAGAGACTCATAAAATCGCTCATATATGAGCTCATATATAAGAGCGCTCCGATAATGGTATGCTGGGTAGCTTTAGAGCCATAAAAAATACACTCACACATACATATAAAATTAACAACTAAAATAAAATGTATATTTAATGCATTTACAGCACAATTAAAACATATTTACATAAATATAAACGACGAAAAACTAAAAAAAAAGTATCTAAGTGGCCTCCACATTCCAGCTATTACACACGCCCACATGTTTTAAACTGGTGCAGAGTATACTTAGGTGCATTCAGACCATTATACTTAGTATTACGACATTTTAAAATTAACATGAAATGAGGAAGTAAAATAGTGTGAAGATAATATGCTATGAAATGGAGAGAAAATATGTGCAGAAGGAAAATATTTTATGAAATCTCATGATTTGTATTTTATCAGAGTTGCATGTCTACGGCAGCACATAAAGAAAATCAGGTATGTGAAACTGAAAAACTGGATTAGTTCACACAAAAAATAAACCAAGTAATCTTTACTTAAATCAAGCTGTACACTTAGGAAAAAAAGGTGTTGAAGTTAAGATTTTATGCTTGAAATCAAGTCATTCCAGTTTAAGAAGTCTGTTAAGCTTAAAAATTTTTAAATTAAGAATAAAATTTTAATAATTTTTTTTTATAAATGTTTTCTTTGTAAAATTTTAAAAATATATACATACATCCAATGCGTTATACTGTTATTAACCGTAATAAAAAATAACATAAACAGGTGTTTATGTACTGCACAGAATTTTAGTTTTATTTTAGCACAAGATTTAATGCAAAAGTTGTTCATTTAATTTATTAATATTTGGATTAGAAACTATTTTACTTTTCACTTACAAAATCCAATGAAAATCTTAAGACTTATAGAATAGTCTGAAGGTACCTTAACTGAAGACAAAAAGCAAAAAAACCCAGACTGCAAAATTGGCCGGCAATCAGGCAAGTTTGACAAATATTTATAAAAGTTGAATCGTACATATATCTTACAGATTTTTTATCTTTTAGGCATGTCTGAGAGTTTTGATGACCGACATATTTGTAAGACTTCTGATCGATTTCTTACAGATATGTCTTGACACGTTTTATTCACTTATACTTTGTCCTTGTTTGGTTCATGTCCTTGCAGTAAAATATGTCTTTGTCTTTGCTTACTTTGTGTTTCTGTATTTTGCTCTCACCGCAAACATATTAGCATTGTCAATTCAAAGTGACTCAGTTGTGTGGTGGTAGGGCGCTGGGCTAGTAATCCAAAGATCGTTGGTTCCACTACAGTTTGAGCCAAGTCGCTTATAAAAATTATAAAGAAAAATAGTTTTAATTAAGATATGTAAAAAGTTGTTTAACATATTTTTAGTTGATTTTATGTTTCGGGCAGATTTTTGACATATTTCTGTTCAAAATGTAGGCTACTAGTTTTCCGCAACATGCCTTTTAGAAGTCAGATGGAAATTGTTAAGTTGTCTGTCAATTTTACTGACGTTTCTATCAGATCTCTTACAAATGTCGGCCACTTTTGCTGGCTGGGTTATTTATTAAACAGCAGCCGCATTTTTATAATCTTGCCTTAACAAAAGCTAGCTTTTGGCACTGAAATAAAAGGCGACTTAATATAACACAACATTCAAACCACCAACACCCATGATTACGTATGTATGTCGTATAAGAACGTATTTTATACTCAAATATATGTAATAGAAAGAACAAATAAAAATTAACTTTAAACTGCAATAGGAGAGCAAAAACGTTAACAAAAAGCTTACAATCTAATAACACGATATTTGCCTTCAGGAATTTAAAATATCTACATACATATGTATGTATGCATGTACAATCAAGCATGCTGCAACAACATAGTTACAATATTAAAATGTTTCTCCTATTTGATAAGGTAAATAGCAGTGGGCAGAAAATATTTAAAAAAAAAATCGATAAAATATTTAAAAAAAAATACTTTTTTTGTTTTTTCTATTTCTTCTGTATTTTTTTTTTAAGTAACAAATTTCGATTTTTTGTTTTGTTTTGCCGGTTGACTAATTCCAACAACAACAAATTATTTTTATTTAAATTACATTTTCCACCAACGATTCCAACTATTTATTAATTGCCACAATTTCAATAATCTAATCTAAATGCTAATTTAGTTTAAACTTAATACCGACTATATTTCTTAAAAACGACATTGTTGGTCAACGAGAACAACGCCAGAGTATTGGGGAAATTGAAAAGCATAAATTAAATGTAGACCAGCAGCAGGCGACTATAAAAAATCGGCAAATCTTTAAAAACAATAACAACAACACGATATACATACAAAGCTATTAAAGATTTTAGCTTTAAATTATAAAACCCCCATTAGTGGCCAACAAGTCACATGCTGTGATTAAACTTTTACATGATCAAGTGAAAACACACGCACACACACACACACTTACTCAATTAATAAAATAAAGGACAAGAAAACTTAGAGTGAAAAAACAAAACAACTACTTTTGAAGTTAAATTAACAACAAAAATTAGCTAAAAAATTAACTTTTACTCTCCCATCTTATATGCTTCTACACACTTTTTGTTGGACACCAAGAACAGTTTATCAGCAACCAAGAACGAAGCAACACTAATTAATTGATTCTTATCATTTTAAGTTGAACTTAATTTCCTCTATTCGTTGCGCACAAAATAAAGTCTAAACTAAGAAGGATACACCTGGCGGCATGCTAAGTCCAGAGATAACCGTCAAACAAATAAACCATAATGAGAGAAGACAGTACAAATTGATATAAAATAAACTCAATAAAACCTATTAATAGCCAACGACAATAAATTAAAATTTAGAAAAAGCAAGGCTTATGCTGTTTTTACCTCTATGCGTCAAATGTATTAAATAACATCATAAGAATCCAGTATTTGTTTCCTGACGTTTGTGACGTTTTTTTGTTACATTTATCCGTCAGTTGAAATAAACCAATCAAAGCCGCAGAACCATCAGCAAGATCTTAATACCTCTTTACCGATAGGTGAGCATACAAAAGGAACTTAATTGATAAAAAAAATAAATTTGATGTTTTGCCCAAAAACGGCCCTAAGGAATGCTGCATTTATTAAACTCACACCACATACACATAAATATACTATATACTAGGTAGAAGTATTATGCGTTGTGCTTCCTAAGTCGAGTAAAGCTTGCCCGTCCGTCCTTTAATCTGACTCTTAAAAAAACAGAAAAATGCTAAAAAATGGTTTCAATTACCAATATCATTGAATCAATCAATAAAATGTTCGAACTTGCACATAACACCAAATGGATTATATCAACTACCTAAATTGTAAAAACTGAAAATTATAGATTTTTTATCCAATTATTTTTTTTTTATTACTAAAATGATCAAAAAAGCTTACTTCAAACACTTCAATTGCTTAAAGAAAAATTAAAAGAAAAAATTAAAGAAGTAAAATTTTTTTCGGCTCGAGCTTGAGCTGTTTGTGTGGTGTGCAAACGCTCTTACCAATGCGCCACCGTGCTTAAAAAGTATTGTTAATTTATAAATAAGCATAATTTTTAAATACAATTAAGTCCTTAATTAAAACCACTTATTGTTAAATTGTTTTAAATAAGGCGTTAATTGAAAAAAATATGCGGATATTTTTTTCGGTGTAACTGAGCTTTATTAAAGAAAAAGACTTTTTTTATATTTTAATCTTATTTAATACATATTTGACATTCAAAATTTAACAAGTTTTTTTTGAACTTGCCGTAGCTGGGATGTGACCCTTCGAACTGCAGCACGCTACCATCTAGGCTACCGAGACACTTAGTTTTTTAATAAAAAGTTTTTTCGTTGTTGTTTTTACTATTTCTTTAGTCTTAAACCAACCTTGATATATTAACTTGGCAATTAAATCGATTTAAGTTGTTGTTGTTTATTTAAAAAATTTACTCGGTTCGAAACAACCGTTTTTGCCAGCAGCACACTCAGGTAGCCAATCGTAGGCATTAAGTGCAAAAAAATTGTTGTAAACAAAATAAAATTTTGAATATTTGCATTGGAAAATACCTGTAACTTTTTTAGCAGACAGTTTTAATGTTATTGGTACTTGCAATTAAAAATAAAAATTTAAAGCATCCACTTTAACACAAACTCTACGTTCTGACTGTATTCAAACTACTTAGTGTTAGTATTAGTACATATAAACAAAATAGATCTTGATTATCGCCATCATTATCTTTACGTTTAAAAAATTGTTTAAAGTGTAACGAACTCTTTTACCAAAATAAGTATGGTATGTGTGCTAGAGATTAAATAATAATAATTTTTGATTATTATACTAATCAAGGCGCATTCATTACAGGTGGGAGCGGTTAATCAGCTGAGTACCGGTATTTCGGATGTTTAAGTGTCAAAATTTTTTTATGTTTATGTGTTTTTTTCTTTTTTATTAACAACAAATGTAGAATCTAAGAAAAGCTCAAAAGAAAAGAAGAAATTTGTGAGTTTTTGTTATCTGTTTCTGACATTCGTACATCCATTTTATTTGCTTTTGCAGAACCGCTCCCACCTGTAATGAATGCGCCTTGATACTGATCTTGCAGTTTACCAGTTAGTACGTCCATTGTCCAATTCAAAAATTATTTATTAAGAGAAAAATTTGTGTCTTGGTTTTTTATTGCCAAAATAGATGTTGGTTTTTCATTTAAATTGTAAAGTTTACATTGTGTGACCACACATTTAAGATAGATAGTAATACATAGGTACAAATGTATATAAATAAATATATAACCACGAGCATACATATATATCTGAACGAGATATGATGTGTGTAGGGCAAGATATATATATTTGTATTATACCCAGCAAAACATTTGCTCATCTATTAAGCTATCAAGTAATATTGGAGTTGAAGAAACTCTACTTACTTTTTGGCCGAAGAGCAAATTATTTTTGTTTGAGTTGACCAAAAATTCACAACCCCCCCTAACGAATGTGGTAACAAGAATCAATCAAACAAATCAGACCTAAAACGTCTAAGATCCTACTAAAGACTTTTCTACAGTCTCTCACCAGCCGCTTTGCTGCCAACATAAAAAGTATGACTATAATAACAAAAAAAGTAAATCTCACTATCCCTTGAAACATGTTTTTCTTTAAGATCTTGAAAACATAACATTTATCAGACAGACTGAAGGACAATCTGATGCTCTCTTCCATGATGTAGACCGGTGTCAATATACATCTTAAATTCGTCAATGACAACGCCATACTCCTGGTACAAACTTTCGGATCCCAACCAACAATTAATTCCAGATTGTTTTCTCAAAACTGCCCTTCGTGACTATGTGCTCCCTCTTAGATTTTCCGGACTAAACCAAAATCCTCAAGACCAATTTACCATAATATTTTAGCGTTGTCAGTATTAAGGAACATCCCAATCCTGACTAGCCTAGTCTGACTTAGCTTCTTGATGCCATTTACATTACCCAATTCTCAATAGGTACCACGTGGAAAATGACGTCTAATTATGCTGCACGAATTGGATCACATCTTTGGGCTATATTCGCCGTTTTCCATCGCCTTCTGCCATACAGTCCAACCATACTCCCAAATAGGTTTTACAACTATTATGTTAATCCTGTTTACCACATTTGGGTTTAAGCCCCACTTCTTTCCTCTGTAGTTTCTGCATGTATAGTATGCACTTAAGCCCTCTTTGACCCTTTTCTTAGTATTCCTTTTCCATAAGAGCTAATTATCAAGGACTCCCCCAAGATTCTATGCTTTACATGTCAGTTTCAATTCCAGCCCATTAAAAATTACCAAAATTATAATTACATTTTGTCGAGACCTGACGAGCGCGATTTGAATTAAAATATTTGTTTTAATTATGCGTTTTTTGTTTTTGTTTGACATTAAGGCAGATACCAATATAATGAGGATCTAAGAAAATATTATCTAAAAAATTCATTTAAAAAACTCTTTATTTGAAAGAAAATTTATAAAGTTTTTTCTCTGAACGACAATTAATGTCAACCTTATTAATGGAAACGGCCTTCCTAAAAACTTCCTGAAATAGTTCAAACTTATTTACAACAAATATGCAGTTAAACACAATTAAAGAACTGGTTTTTGAAATTCCCACGACAATTAATGTTTTTTTTTCTTTTCGATATACAAAAAATACATAAAAACTGGCTTAAATAAACATCATAAACAGGATAATTGTGTTAATGACAAAAACCTTAAACACAAAAGGAACCACTTGCCCAAATACCCATTCAAGTGCATACATTCATACATACATACTACATATTTATATGCGTACTTATGTACATCCATATGTAGATACATTCAAATGAACGATAATACGAGTATCTCGAACAAGTTTTATGAAAACAAAACAAAAATGAATTTTTTTTTAAATGTTTACCCTGTTTAGATGTTCTTACTTACAGAGAAATCAATTTACACAAGCATAATCAACAAACAAATTTAAAAAAAAAAAAAAGATAACAAAACCCCTGGAATATTATTACGTATTCGTACCTCAGCACTGCTTCTTGTTTGTGGTTGCAAAGCGATCAACAATAACAACTTGAACAATATCGCATATAACACGTGGTTGTCGAACAAGTTTGACTCCTTCGCAAATGTCAAACAATAAATGGATGTTTGCTGAGGGTCTTTATGTTTTGTCAACATTTACACACACATGCATTCATACTTACATATGTACATATGTGTGTAAAAACAAGAAAACGGATACAAAATATCGCTGGGACATTTGGTAAATGTAAATAGAATCTGGTAGCAGTAGCAGTGAGGCAAGTACAAAGTTATTTACGTATTTGTTCATATAATGAATGTATATATGTGTGTGTATGTATAATCATATTTATGTTTGTATGAATATTCTATAATTAACCTAAACGATGTTTTGTTTTGTATGAAAATAGAAAATCATAGAGCGAAAATTCAACAGCAATAACCAGTTAGTCAGCCTAACCCGCCTGTCTGTTCATCGTCTGTCAAAGTAGTAGATTCGGTTCTTTTTTTTTTTTTTTGCTGTGTTGTTGTTATTGTACGCTTCCCACAACAGAACTTAGAGAAGCAGCAATTTCGTGATATAATAATTATTACACATTTAGCCCTTTTCGTTTTGAGCCGTTTTCAGTGACATAATGTTGCTACATTTAATATCAATACAACTTCTTTGATTTGATAATTTATAGCCATCTCCAACAGATTTTGTTAAACAAAAAAAAACGTGTCGTTTACATAAATTATTTTGAATATAATGAAATAAATTTAGAAATTGACAGCAAACCACAATAAATGATTAAAATTTTCCAACAACAAAATTTTTAAAGTTTCAAGGACTTAATAAAGTTTTTACCATAAAATTAAAAGGATTCGATTAATTAATCAGTGAAATATTAAGTGAAAAGTTGTTGTTAAAATTTTTTAACAGAAATCTTTTGTTAAACAACACAATTTTTAAATTATTTAGGATTTAATCCCAATTTTCTTGTTAATTTATAGGGTTTGTTGTTGGTTAAGTTTGTCTTTATGCATTTCATTGGTTCTTACACCAAATCATCAGTAGACTTCAACCACCCAAATTCTTAAAAAACTCATGAATATTTTCTGTCTTTATACAATAATCTCATTAAACAAAATGAGAATTACTATAAAAAAACCAAGACGTTCAAGTTTTTTAAGAATCCAACAAACCATTATTCGCTATTCGCTTGTTTTGATTTTCTTTTTCCCTTTACATTTGAATAACCATTGGTTATTACTAAATGTATTGAGGGGCAACCGAAAACAAAACCTTGTTGTTAAACAACACAATTTTTAAATTATTTAGGATTTAATCCCAATTTTCAAATAAAAATCATACGAAAGTCGTACAAAAAAAAACACAAATACAATAGTTCATTTGTTGCACTTCAAATTATGAGAAAGAATAACACTCAAAAATTAATTCTGTCTGCTAATAAAGTAGCTCATAAAAAATATTGAAGGAGCGTTGTCACAACTACCACAATTACGATGCCATACAGAATTGAACGCCAGGAACCGGTAACGAGTCCTTGACCTAATGTTTGAATTTTTAATTTTAACTTGATGCTGCTGGATTGGACTCCTTTACCTGAGACCTGATTAACAGCTTTGCTGCCTTTTTATTTATTTTTTTCTCTCTTTGGTTTATTTACTCTTTATTTTTTGTATATTTTCCAATACAACAATAACAATAAAACAGGAATATCCTGGTACAATAGTGGGATAACTGCTTAACAACCAAACAAAACCACATAAGTCGAACAACCACTACCAAACAGTTCAGGCATGTCAATTGATAGACCGGCCGATATTAAAATCATGTATTTGTTGTTTTGAAAAAGATATTCATTCTTTCAATTTTATCATTATCAAAGTTCAAATCCAGTTCGCTGGAAAACAAACAGAAATAATGAAACTTGTTTTCCACCGAAACTGTTATGATATTTGCGATTTGTGCAAAAATACCTACAAATGTTTGTAAGTGTGTATGTATATATTCACAAATGAATTTAAATATTGATCTGCCTGTTATGAAGGTATGTATGTTCATATGTATATCACTCATTGGTCTGTATGACTGGGTACTAACCATTGATGATGCTATAGGGCGCGTTCACACGTTTAGCATATTATAATAGTGGGTGAGGTCAGTATTGTCTTTTGTGGATTCTCTTAATTTTTTTTAATCTAAGTGTGTATGCATGTGTGTATTGAAGCTGTTCTAATATTTGTTTATATGTATGTATATACAACTTGCCGGGGATAAAATAAATAAACATTGGAGGGATTAAATTTTTAACACCCTACACACCACCACGCCTACATATTAGCTTTTTCTTGATCTAAATATACATACAGGCATATAATTTTGAATTTTTGCTTTGGGTTTTGTTTGTTTAACTTTTGAAGACAACTTGGCTGGATAGGAACATTCTTCATTATAAGGGGCAAGTTTTATGAAGTATTTAATTTCAAAAACTATAACAGATATGATATCTGAGATATCCATTTTAAAAGCACCGCAAGTTAATTTTTTTGCAAACTTTAAGGTTTGAAAACAACTTGACTGTACTATACAACTGGATATTCAAGTTTTAATTTAATTTTAATTTTAAATTTAATTTTAAATTAAATTTTAATTTTTTAAACTTAAAAAGGTTGTTTTTACGGAATTTTCACACAAAACTATTACTTGAAATCCTTTTTTGTTCATATTATTTAAAAATATTGATATAAAATTTTATTCACATGAGCATTTCCAAAATTTGTTTGCTTTATTAATTATTAAAAATGGCAATAAAAAGTTATAGTTTTTAAAATGCCTGCCTTAGAATAGCAAAAATCAGGACAATCACACCTTTAACTTAAGGCTTAAGCCAACCTTTTTTGTCATGTTTAACTAGAAGTTTACACGTGAAAAAACAGTGCGAAAAACCTCAACCCACTCACAGGTTCCTTAATTTTTTTTACCAACGAACTAATATTCTTAAAATACGTGTACAAAAATTATATGATGACAATGCATGTGAAAATGTTTTAAAAAGGTTAACTGCAATATCGATTCAACGAGCAATCAAAACGTTTAGAGATTTTGTTGCTTTTTTCAAGTATTTTTCGGTGTTTTTCGGTATTTTTCGGTATTTTTCGGTATTTTTTTTGTTTTTCTTTTTCCCTCCACTTACCTTTTCAGATAACACTCGTTTAGATAAACAAAGAAAATCGAATAAATAACAATAATAAAAACCCCAAAACTACAAAAAAACCTAAATTAGAGGTTTGGTTCATTAACATTTTTTTATTAATTTTAGGTTTTGTATTGTCTTCATTATTTTTATTATTTTAGTGATGCTGCAACGACGCACAGTGTTGTGATTTCATATAACAAGTGGTCATATATAGAAGGATTTAATACAAAGTGAAAGATATTGGTAACATGTTTTCATCGATTAAACGTAAAAAATCTAAAATTTTATAGTTTTATCTTCAAGGATTGGTATCCTTCCCATATATCCTTAAAATAAAAATTAAACTTAACGGAGAGAAAAAAAATTAAGATTATAGAAATTTGGTATAGACATTAGTTAAACATGCTTTTTGACCTTTTCAAGTTTAATTTAATTCGAAGCAAGCATGCGCCCACCTGAAAAATATCCTTTTTCAAACAAGTAAATAATAAAATATTTTTTTACTTATTTGGCACACGAATCATTTGTAATGATGTAAATGTCACACATTATCACACCTTTTGTCCAATATGGAGCAAGCTCTCTTCTTCCTTTCTCCTCCCATATATCCATCCTCAAACATTTTTGATTCAAAAACTATTTTGGGTAGCGGCTGGTTTTCAATTTTTTTCATAAATACCATGACCACTCCTGCTGCAGTTTGTAGTTTCAACTTCGAAGTTGTTTAATTTGATTTGACATGTTTTGTCTAAAACTATTTGCAGAGGAGTCTCTTCAGCAGAGATATTTAAATAAATAATAGGACAAACAGCCGTCGTTAAATGAATTTCCAACTTCTCCTATTATTATATATTGTCTAACAGAAAGGCCACGCCAAAATGTAGGGCTTAGGTTATTTTTCTACCGATTTTTTGTCTTTTTATTAGTTAAATGTTTTATTTGCAGCCTTAGAAGGAGCATCAGCTAAAGTGAGCGCAACAAGCTCTTTAACCCTCTTTCTTTTTATTCGTTGTGGTGCGTTGTCATAACAAACAAATGATCGGTCCGTGCCTTTGCTTTAACTGGTTTCCTAATAGCTGTAAGTTGTGTTTTATTAAAACAATGAAAAACTAAAAAAAAATACATTAAATTACCAAATGTCTTTACTAAATATCTCAGTATCTCAGTTACTAAACTCGGTTTCGTAATTCCTTTCCCAAAGTCTGTACTTAGCACAATTATTTCTAATTTTTAGAAGAATGAATTTCAATATTTAATAAAAAAATTCCTCTTCGCTAACTTCTCGCCAAAGATATTGCTTCGATTACAATATAACAGGCAAACCTTAGAGATCAAAACACTTGCTGCCACAAACTGAGCGACGGATGAACTCTATGAGATCTTTTTCATTTCGTCGCTTTCGAAAGCTTATCAGAGAAAAGTTTGCCAAACGTTCGAAAGTGATGTTACTATTTAACGTCATGGTCAAGCGGGACAACAAACACACCCTGATAATAATTACATTACAAACCTATTGGCCGTTATTGAAATATATTGGATTTTTTACTTTAACAAACACATGCAAAATTTAAAGGGGTTTTCCCTTAATGTTGAAAATATAAAAAAAAGAATGACAAACTGAAACATATGGTTTACCCCTACTACAATGTGAAGGGCATAAAAAATATTTACAGTAAGATAGTGATGAAGAAAGTAAAAAAAGGAGACGAATGCATTTAAGAAAGATTTAGTGCGCCATTTTGGATACAATTTCAAACATCGATAAAACAATAATATTTGGAGTGCTGAAGCACACCGGGTTTTATCTTGTACATACACACATACACATATAAGAGTGTAAATAAAAAACCAACAAACTCATTCTTTTGTGAAGTTTTTCCAATTAGATTGTTTTTTTTTCATATTTATTTAAGTGCATCTTTAACTTAAGTCTTGGGAATGGTATGTCAAAGTAAATTGAATGCCTCCATAATTTGAGACTATATTTGGCCTACAACAGCAACAACAAAACCAATACAAAACATATAAAATACCACAAATATATAATGTTGTTGCTGTTTTTAGTTCAAATATGTACTTGTAGTTTTGTTTGTCCCTTTGCTGACCATATATACACGATTTTGAGACCAGGGTTCTCAGGATTTTTTTTCAAAATCCATCGCCAAACCGGAAATCGCCAAAATAAAATTTTATTGAGTTTTTTTACGAAAAAAACTACCCCCTTATTTCCTAAAACGCAAAGCCCCTAAACAAAAACAAAATGTATGGAAAAGTTTTTTAAATTTTAATTTTTTCCATAAAATTTTTTGCGTTATTATGCGTTGCGTTTTACGTAATTAGGCCCTATATATTTCGTTTTAATTAATTTTTCAAATATTAATTTTCTTAATTTGATTATTTAACAAAAAGAAACAATTTTTTGTTGGAAGTTCGAAATTTCAGAAGGAAAAAAGTTCTTTCAAAAAAATAATTAGATTTAAAACAACAATTTACAGAAATATGTTCAAGATTTTTGTTTGAAGTCTACCGGTGATTTTGTGTAAGAACCTATAATATGGCTACATCCAACCTTAATCCACAATGACCACACTTAGTCTTAGATGAAAATTTGTCTCAACAAATGGTTTTTCAATTCTATAGGAGGGAAAAATTAAAACAAAAAATGAAGAAAAACAGTTTTTGATTTTAAAAAAATTTGATATTTTTTCCGTTAATTTCTAAAAGCCTCACTAAGATCATTAAACTGAACCAAAAATATACGGGTGTAATTTCAAGAGCATATTTGAAGTCTGCTAATAATTGGTGTAAGATCGAAAAAAATGCATAGAAATAAACTTAAACTAACAATACCCCCTTTAATGTAGTAAAATTAAGATTAATCCCAATTTCAAGAAAGTTGTGTACATTTTACGTTAAATGTGGAAATCACAAAATATCTAAAATGCTTTAACGTTATTATTTTAAATGTGATTATCATATATGAAAATAAGAAAATACATTTAAAATTTATAAACAATAAAAAAGTTTAAAAAAAGTTTTTCCATTCGCCTCAAAAGTTGTCAAGAACATCATTATGCCGCCAAATATGAATTGAAACCCCAAAAGCACTAAAAAACGCCACGTTCGCTTTATCTGAGAGCCCTGTTTAAGACTTGAGACTTTTTCCTTGCAGTAAAGAAACTGTTGACATTTGGTTCATATTTAAGATTTTAACATGAGCAATTACTGCAACATTTTATTGCCGTAAGTAATAACTACTGCATTCGGTTGTTTGATCGTTCTACTTATAAATGGTGAACAATGATGGGGTCTGCTACTCCTTGGTTTAGCCATAACAACAGCAGCAGCAAACACAATTGCCAATTTTAATGACGAAAAAATTGAAGTGAACACGTACAAAAGTATCTATAATATTAAGTTTTGCCTTTGGAATTTACGCATCAAAATAAAATCAGTCGTTGTAGCTACGGGAGCAAAAAACATAAAATTTAGCAAAAACTAAGAAAACAGAACAAAATTAAAAAACATATAAAACAAAGAAATTTGTGAAAGATGAAAACCGAAGTATATTATGGAGCATAAGTTTTGGAAAAGTCAGCGGGGTGAAGTATCAAGTGCTTCTTTATAAATGTTTAATACAATACATTTAGGAAAGCTTTTTAATTGATTGTCAAAAGAATTTTGAAAGAGCAGTCGTTACTGTTTTAGTAAAAAAAAGTAATTTACAGCAAACATCAATTGATAGGAGCAGGGAAAGCGGTAGCCCTCTTACAAAAGAACAATAGACAAACAAAGTTATCGACTGTAATTCACCACAAAGTAATTGTATAATACGACCCTTACACCGACGGAAGGATCAAGTGGAGAAAGACATCTTGAAACTTGGCGTCAAAAATCGATTCTACGTTCTCTAAGAGCAACTGTGGTAAGTAAGTAAGTCATTGTATCATTATGCTAAAATACTGGGAAAAATAAGTTGGAAAGAAGCGGATAAAAAGGATTCAAAATCTGACACAGAAGGTCATTAAGAAAGATAGGATACAGAGTAGGAGAGAGCACGGAACCTTGCGCTACGCCTAAACGTATTTTGAACTTATTAAAAGAGATCCCATCTAAAGCAACATAAATAGTGTGATCTCTGGTAAAATTCGATATAAATCGAGAACATTTATCACCGACGCCCAAAGCGGCAAGTTTAGATAGAAGCGAACAAAGCCAAACTCCATCAAAGGCTTTAGAAAAACCTAGAGCCACCACCTTACTTTCGCCAAAATGATGAATGGAGGTCCACCATTTTTCTGTTGAAAAGGCCAGTAGGTCCCCCGTAGAACGTCCTCTACGAAATCCATCTCGGTCGCTTAATAAACCGTTGGTCTCTAGATAGTTAACAATGTGATTACTAACCATACTCTCCATAACCTTGGAAAGTGCTGAAAATAAAAACAACAAAATCCTTAACGTGAGAAAAAAAGTGCGCCAAACTCGAGTTAATTTTTTAGACGTCGTCATGTTGATCATACTCGTCATGAATAGTTTCATTGATTTTAAAATATTTTTTACTAGACCTTTCAGACGACTAAACCTTATCCCAGTTGATTCGTTTACCAGCGGCTCCTCCTGTGTTGTTGGCTGATTAGACTTTAGTACTTTGAAGAATTAAACTTCTTTAATAGCTGGCTGTAATGGAGTAGTAGGGGACAATTTGAAGAGATTATTTTTGCCAGCTGGCAAGGAGTAGAAATTCCTTTCTAAGAAGTACAGCTTAAATATTTAGTTATTATGGTAAAGGGTTTAAATTTTTTGGTCTTAAAATTTTTAAAAATATTTTGTTCTATTAATTTTTTCAACACTGACTGAAAGTACTTTTATAAAACTAGCTAAAGACGAATACAGCGCTTTAACTTATATTTGGTTTGTTTTTCTTTAAGTTAAAAAAATCATAAATGTGTGTGATTTGTTTGTTAAAGTTTTAGTTATTGTAGTTGTTGCTTTAAAAATAAAACTCATTTAAAGGTTAAGGTAAGTAATACTTGTTCCTGTTGTTGTTGATGTGGCCCTAAATCAGTCAACGTGCATAACTAACTGGTTTATTGTTTAGTTTAGTTCATTTTATCTAAATAAGTTGAGTTTGTTTTTATTTTGGTTTTGTTTAAATACCTGTTGTACTACGATTGACTGTTTGCCTGCTTGACTTGCTGTTTGGTTAATAATATTCCTGTCTGCCTGCCTGATTACTAACCAATGTTCCGACCAGTCAAACTGCCATGTGCTTATCTGAATTTAAGTTTTGAATGCACAACAATCATCAGCTGATTACTTGTTAGTGTTACTTTTATTATTTTTGTTTTCTGTTTAAGCTTTTGTTTGCTGCTGCTGCGCTGCTGCTGCTAAAATTGTTGACGCTGCTCTCTAAGGTAAGCAATAAAAACAACTTAACTTAGCCGGCGTGTTAAACCACCATGTGCTACATATAACCGCTTCTTTGCTAGTTTTCATAATCAACATTTATAATAATAAAAACGCAGCAACAACAATACAACAATAACAACAGCAATAACACAACTAACCTGAAACCTAATGACAAAGATTTAAATGTTGAAGAGATGATGAGTCTTGTTGATTAGAGTTTATTAATGAATGTTCTTTTGTACAACTTCAAAGAAGGAAAAATTAAAACAAAGTTATTGTAAAAAATTAAATGATAAAAAATAATTTAATTAAAATATAACCTGAATAAGTATATGTGAATAAACAACCACACTCGCATACAAAACCAAAATTTAAATTAATAAAATCTAGGAACTAATCGAAGCATGTAAAACAATGAACAGTTTTTAAAGCCATCTCCACCTGTTGAAATAAAGTTTCCAAAGTCAAGATAAATACGAAGGACCAAACTTTAGTTTCCAACTTTTGGAAACGTTTTGAGGCAGATCTGTATTCAAAATCCGCAAGATCGGTTCCAAGTATAACTAGAAACTTTTAGATAATCCAATTTTTAAGACAAAATTAATGCATATTTGATATGTCATATCTAAGAAACTATAACAGCTATCGCCCTAAGTTTAGCTACGAGATAATTTTACTCAAATGCCTACATTTTGGAAAAAAAAATATTTCGATATGAACAAGGGGAACCCCATACAAAATAACTTTTTTTTTAGTTTTGGAAACCTTGAAAACTGTTATTTCTCTCAACACAGGCACGGGAGTAGCGTCTCCTATAAAAACGGGTAAATTTTATAAGATTTTTTATTTCAAAAACTATAATAAATAGTTACAAATTCGCCACAAAACCATTTTTTTAATTCATTATATTTATATGTTTAATTAAAAATGATAACAAATGCATTACCAATCACCAATTTGGCTTTAGACGACAACATGATATCATAGACGAAACCCATATACTGGTACAGGCTATAACAAGAGCCTTTGAAGAAAAGAAAAACTGTTCCGCAATTTTTATCAATGTCTTTTAAGCTTCCGATTAAGTACGGCATGAATGCCTGTTAACCAAACTAAAGCTGATCTTTCTGGTGAACCTCTCTGATCTATTAAAAAAAAGTACATAGTGGGGCGGCAATTTGTGATTAAAGTGGTCAAGAACAACTTCAGTTGCCCTCAACGAATAGAGGTTAGCGTACTTCAAGGGAGTATTTTAGAGCCAATTCTTTCTTTACATAGAAGGCGTAACAACAAACAGTCTAACTCACATGTCGACATTTAATGCTACTTTTCTTATTACATACTCATAAAGATCGGTAAGAGGCGTTGAACCAATTATAGCATCATATAATTTGGAGAAAAATAAAGAGCAAAAGTATCCCGATATGACTTTCACTTTACGCAAAGAAACATATTCCCCAATTCTTATTATATTTGAAGCAAGATAACATGGCATTCACTTAGATCGTCGCCCCACATGGAAGATAGAAACGATGATGAAACTGAAGATGGCCCAAGTTCATAGGACAATTGTCTCGATAGTGAACTTCGGTTCTACAACTCAACTTTAAAACCAATTAAGTACGTGCTGCTGGATACAGTTATAAAGAATTATAACTGTGTCACCTTGATATATTAAAAACAGCAACAACATTCACAATAATTTTATGTTATACTAGTTAAATGAGAAATCTTAAACTATGGGTGTGGGCAAGTATTTTAATAAGCTGGAATAAGCTCGTTCGCAACATTTTAGAACATGGTGGACACACTCGTTTTAAAAAGAAGGTTACGGTTGCCCTTAGATGAGACCATCGGAATTGACGATGACTTTAATTTGAAAGCAATTTAATTTCTTACTATTCTCAACTAATCAATAGATTTGGTTTTTTAATTATATTGTAAATAACTGAATATTTTATATCGTTAGCTAAAATGAAAAAGAGTGTAACTAAAAAAAAAGTCAAAATCAAATATTTGATTCATTATTATGAATGACCTTAAACTACAAGTTTTAATTTTACAATTTTTTTAGTTCTCTTGTAAAATTGCAATATATTTTTGTTAGTTACGCCTTTTTACATTTAGGCTAACGAAAGGTACCCTGCAATAAAATTTCTGCATAATAAGGTACATTTTGGAACAGTCTAATACTAATTGTTACGAGACTGTGATAAAAGTAATAAGCTCGTACTAGTTGAAAGGACCCAAATAAAAAAAAGTTCTAAAATGTTGACTGTATTGATCTCTTAGTAGGAAGTAAGCGGTTCCTTAGGGTAGGGACTGGTTCTAGTTCTTGCACTTTATATGAAGAGAACCTGTCACTTTTACATTGCGTTGTCATTGGTGGGGGCAATTGGTTTAAAACTAACACCTCAGAACGGGTTACAGGCCAATTCTTTATACGCAAATTTTGCAATAATTTTATAACATCCTGTTCAATCTACTTTTTTTGTATTTACGCGTGTGTGTGTGTTTATATAAACAGATATATGTTTATGTGTGGGGAACAGAATTTCTATTATTTCCCCTAACCTCTTTCACACATTTTCACCAGTCACTTGATGTGTGCCTTTTTAACCGATCACGACCAATAACTTTTGCCCAGTTTATATTTTGTACCTGTAACAGGACGAGTACGCCGACCAATTGACACCCATTCCCCGCAGGGTAAATATATATAAATGGCATCAAACTCCAATAACTAAATAGTTTCGCATAATAGAAAATATAAAAGGGCACTCAGAGGTTTATTTAAAAGAAAATACGAATGTAGAACATATTTTATTTCTATTATATTTATTTTTTTTTTAATTAATAAGAAAAGCAAATTGGCCGATAATCTCGTAGTCATCCAGATACAATAAAATTTTTTTGAAATTGTACTGCAATTGTTTTAAACTTTTTTCATAGGTTTTTAAATTTTTTGAAAATCAATTTGAAATGGCTGGGAACAAAAAAAATTTTTATGTATTTAAGTACAATTTTTTTTAGAATTTGATTACTAACTAACTTATCTTAATATATCTGGGGAATCTGATTTCTGACAATAGTCATTTTTATGCAATTTAAAAAAAAACTGAAATAAAAACTAAAACCTATTGAATTTTGTAAAATTTTTAATAATTTTTTTTATGTCTTACTCTTTCCCATTTTTAAATATCTAAGTGTAGTTGAAATATTGTAAATATTTTTTTAAAACAAACATTTGAACCAAAAAGCAAATATTGTAAGTTTTTAAGATTAAGAGTTATTGAACAACGTAGAGGTGAAGTCTCTAAGATGAAAAAATCTAAAAAGAAATAAAAAAAAAAACAACAAAGAAAAATACATTTATTCGTGCTTAAATAAAGTTTTTGCTTGTTGTTGTATATGAATGTTTTCTTTCTTCTAAGATACAAGACATGGCAAAGGCCTCTGAAGGTCTAAATTCAATAAAAGATCTGACAATAACACAAATCACTGAAACACACAAACAAATATTTATAGACAATAAAAACAAAACCTACAACCAACAATTCTAAATATTACTAATTCATGTCCGTCTGCCTGTTCTGTATTCAAATACAGTTAAGGAACAAATAATAGCAGTAATAATTTGTCGTTTTCTATTAAACAGTTGAATATCTCATAGACAAATAATTTAAAAATCTATATATTTAAGGTATTTTGAAAGCCTTTTTCTCTTTTTTTGTATTTTGTAAAAAAATAATATTGATTATAGTTTAACAACTAACACTGTTGAAGAATGTCAGCAAACGTTTTAAGCTTAACCACCAAAAAAACCTTAATTTTCACCATTACAATGTCTGTCCAGCTTTTTCTTAAAAAAACTAAAACTAATAAGAACGACTTCTTATAAAAATTACAAGAACAATGTATCAATATGCCATGTTTCATCATAATAAAAATTTAGGGTGCGCAATAATAGAAACATGTTGATGTTGATGTTCTATTTACAAAAAAAAATATAGATAGAAAGATGTGCCCACTTTAAAGAAACCCTTAATATGTTTAAAAGTAAACTAAAGCACTGCTATTATTTTTAACGCATTTGTATATTTTGCTTGCTTATTCGTATAAAAACTTTAGTACACTTTGAAAAGACGTTGGTATAAAACAATATCCATGTTCGTTAAGAAAAAAAGTATAAAATAAAACTTAAAACAAAAAATTAACACAACAATAACAAAAAAAATAATGGCTCACAAAAATTTCATGTTTGCTTTTGGTGATGAAGCCAGAAGGCAAAAATAAAGCAAAAACAAATAAATATGTAAAGAAAGAGATAATACAACAAGATCAAATACTACTGAAACTACTACTGCTACAATCAAACAAAGCTCTTATTTTCTGAGATGCTGTGTTAACACACTCACACACACGCATAGCAAGAGAATAATAAACTATAGTTTAGTTGCTTAAAAGCTAAGTTTTCAGATACACACGCACACACACACAAGCATGCCAACGCATACGTAAACATTGACAAATTAAGTTTATTTAGTAAGTACATTCTGCAAAAATGTATTTATGTATATATGTATGTATGTATGTGTGTATAGTATTCATGAATATATTACATACAGAACAACAACGATTGTTAAACAAACGAAAGACTTAAGAAAGAAGCAACCAAACAGAATCTCTGTTTATACAGTAAACTTACGATAAAGCTAACTAACTAAAACCAAGACCGTTTACTTTTGCAAGAATGTAATGTAAAAGTGTTTTTTTCGCTTTTAGTATGTTTAAAAAAAAATTAATTCTTAATAAAATCAAAGCTTTTGTTTGCTGCGATTTGCTCTTTAAACTATTTTTATTTTTAAAAAGAAACCCCCGATATATTTACGTTTAAAAGAAACTGGAAATGATCGAAGTATAATTAAGTTTTTGCATTTTTTATTTTTAAATATTTGTCAATAGTTAATATGATAACTTACTGAATAATCCGTTCTTTTTTTCAACGTTGATAAAAAAAGTCACACCTGTCACATTTGCTATAAATCCTTATTGAGAAAAAAAAATTGTTCTTATATGAAAACATATTTAATACGATCAAATGTTATGCTCTTCAAAAGCCATAAGGTTATAGTTTACCATTCGAAAACAAGTCATTTTAGCGATTTTTTACCAAACAATATTCCCAAATGTTATCCGTGATCGTGTACATTTTGGAAGACATATTGGTAATATTTCAGTAACGATCTCGAACCTTAAATATAGTAGTTCTATTTTGATTTCTTTCCTTTAAAAGAAAAATTTGTAGAGGGTATATAAGAATCGGCACAGCCGAATATAGCGCACTTACATGTTTTTACTTATATTTTAGTCCGGCACTGACTAACCTAATATAAATATTTTGTATTTTAAAATCGAATACTTATGCTGCTTTATATAAGAAAAGATTAAATAATGAAAACATAAAAATATAAGTTGGGTTGTTTTTTAAATTTTTAGTTGTTCTTTTTATCGCGAATGGACTGTACAAATGTTTGTATGTATGTATATATGTTTGCCTGTATTTATGTGTAGATAAATATTTCTAACATTATAAATTCAATTTATTCGAGACAGAAATGCAGTTCCAAAAACTTAAAGTGAAAGATGAAAAGAGAATCACGAATGCAAGATCAGATCACCTTTCGAATGCCTTCTGCAGACCTCTGTGGCATGGCATAACACCAAACCTACTTAAAAGACACGAGCACAAATACCACTTACAAGACCCCACCAACTATTCTCTTTCTCCTTCTTTTTCCGACCATAACAACACACAAGCCTCAAAAAAATGTAAAAACAAACACACAAACATACAAAACGATGTCTCTAGTCGTTACAAACTGAAAACTAAAGTCTTGTTGCCTTGTCAAAAGCAAAAAGTCCAAAACAGCAGCACTATAGAGTTTATGCAACAGTTTATGGTCTTGTGGACCATTGTGGTGCGCAAAAAATAATCAAAAAAAATTTTAAATAAAAAAAGAATAAACTCATTTTGAATGCACTTAGTAAGTAGTCTTGGCCGAAACCCACACAAACACACATACGCATGCTTAAGCAAAAAAGTAAAAATTTGTACTCCAACTGAGATGGAAACTGGGTGTTTAGTTACCAGCAATAGAGAATTATAAGATTTCTTCCATACAAAAATCAATGGCTTAAGATGCATACTCAAACTATAGGCAGACACCCATTATTTTTTAATTTTTTTTATTTGTTTCTTTGTGTCTTACGTACTGCCATATCAAACTTTCGAAAGTTCAACAGACATTTTATAAATATTTTTTTTTATTTTTGATTTCAACTTGAAATTTTTATTTATTGTATTTACACCCTATAGGAATACTGTTCGTTTAGGAAAATAAGTAATACGCAACAATAAAGTCTGTTGGCATTCGTGCAGCTTGATTTAATTGGTTTTCGCACAATTCTAACTGGGTCTGTTACAAATGAACCTCGAGAAATATCCTTTCATCGGTGGAGTATATTTTATTATCATAAGCCAAAAGCCTTTTTGTGTGACAAAGCAACATTTCTAATGCTCGAATTTGACTTTCATAAAGATTTTGTTCCCGCAAATCATCTAAAAACCTTTTAAAATTTGATTTTTTTTTAACAACATGTGCCATGGTGTAGGTTATTATTTGATCAGACTTGACTTGGAAATTACATGTAGCTCTCATACAATCTTCTATTAACTTTTATGGAAATGTAAAAAGAGTTTTTGTTAACATTTTTTTATTGTTAAGCACTTTAATTGAACTTTCTCAAGTGGTTTTTTTTTTGAGAAATTTCTTATAAAACAACAAAAAAAAACAAATAGTGTTGCAGTTACAAAAACAACTAACAGTAAGCAATATTAGAAATGGCAAAAGTTTAAAGTCATGAAATCAGCCACCAACAAAAAAAAAACAGTTTAATAAATAACCTAAAGCTAATGAAAAAATAAAAGATCGCTATCATAAACAATATAAAAAGCAAATTAACCCATTAAATGTTACAATGTTTGTTAAGCAATAAAACTTTATAAAGTTTTTCAACTTTTTTCTGATTTTATTGGTTATTTAATATAAATATTTATAAATTTTTGTTATGTTTCTATCTTTATAAAGGTTGATCATCATCTACCCCGTTGTTTTATATTAAATATTCGTATTTTAATTCGTTAAAACTTTTTTTTTCTGAATAAGAATAGCTCAAAGAAAAGGCAAAATCATAAGTCGTCCCAGCCTTAAACAAAGCTGAAAGAATATTCAAACCAACATAAAATTTTGCTGGAGGTATACAGAATGGCATCAAGTAAGTAACACTTGAAATATCTAAACTCGACTCCTCAGGCCAAATATTATCTATGGCGATCATCCAAACGTCTTAGAAGACCCGTTATCGCAAAACCACTACTGCGCAATCTCAAAAGATTCTAGAAAGAAATGAAAAGAAGATTGTGACCTCTTCGAATATTATTTTGGGAGCGTGTTAAATTCTAATGTATACTGCTGTTGGTAAATTATTGACTGATGCTGCTAGACAATATATACACACAAAAAACTACAAAAAAAATTTTTCAAACAAATTCTTGTTCAAAATAATTTATTTTTTTAGTCAATTTATTTAATAGTCTCTAATAATATTTTTATTTGATTTTTAAATCAAACAAAATTTTCGCCTAGACAAATAAAATATTTAACCAGCTCAGCAAAATTTTTTAACAGAAACTAAAATTCTTGCAAAATTGTTTGTCTAAATTTACAACTTTCGTTGTAGGTCCTCAGCCAGACAAAATATTAACTGATTCTCTGAAATTTGTTACTGATTCTACAACTCAGTTTTTTCTGTGTAGAAATACAATTCCAATTTCTAGATGTAGAAGAAGCCAATAAAAATAATTTGAAATTAAAATCCAGACTTTTTTTCTTGAGTTTATCCAAAGTCGTACTTGAAATTTTTAGGTGGATGCGTACTTGTGCTTTCTTAAATAAAGTCTAGTCAGGATAACTTCAAAAATCAAACAGAAAAAACTTGTGATATTTGGAGTATTTGAACATTTTTAACATTTGAAAAATAAAGTGTCTCGGTGCCCTAGATAGTAGCACGCTGGTGTTGCCGTTCGAAGAATCCCAGGTTCAAATCCCAGCTACAGAAAATTTTTTTCAAGTAACTAATACTAAATATGTCTAAAATAAAATATAAAACCCTTCTTCATAAAATCTTTCTTCTTATTTAATAAGTCAAAAAAACGAGTTTTGATTTTTGGATTAATCCCATTTAAGCTTAAATCAATCTTTTTAAGCCTTCATCAAGTACGGCTTTAAAATTTAATCAATCTTTTGTTGGCTTAAATATGACTAAAAGTAAAAGATTTGTAATAAAAAAATCGTACTTGGTTTAAGAAAATCCATATTTAGTTTAAGAAAATCCGCACTCCCTGTACTTTACGGCTTGATTTAAGTCAAGATTACTTGGTTTTATTTTTTGTATCTCAAACTTTCGATAAAGTATGACATAATGATAACCAAATTGAATCTAAACTTGCATGTCAATATCTATAGCCTTTTAGAAAAATTCCGAACCGACAGTTTATGCTCAAACAAGGGGACTTAAGTTATCCTTGACCAGTTGAGGCTGGGGGACCTTAAAGTGGGCTTCTGGAAACCATTTTGTTGCACTCACTTTACACATCAGATATGCCAACTAATAGTCAAACTCACACATGCAGATATGCTGATGATACTGCGTTTTTCAGTACTAATGAAGATCCTAAAGACGCCTTGAACTAATAATCACATCATATTATTTAAGTAGAGAAATGGGGAGAGTAATGAGAATTTAAAATAAATGACCAAATCCTACACCCACGTAACTTTAACTTTACGCAAAGAACATGCTCCCCAATTCTTATTAATAACTAGTTGGTGCATCAATACCTTTCGGCAAAGTACTGCGAAGTTGACACAAATTAAACTTTAAGCAACTTAAATTCATTGGCTTTTTAATAGAAACTCTGTGCTTCTACTTGATTGTACACTTCTGCTCTTCAGCTCGATTTCGGAACCAAATTGGTGCTAGGAGACCCAGCTAAAAGGCACTATCTCTGGCTCCAACATAAAGAAAATTCAACGTCGTTAAAACACATTAAGACACATTAAGAACAGTAATATCCACAAGGATCTACAACTTTTACTAGTTAAATGCGAATCTCAATACTATGTGGATAAGCATTTTAATAAGTTAAAAACACATGCAAATCCGCTCGTTCATAACATCTGATGAAAACGCTCAGACAATACCATTTAAATTGTTGTAGACTTAAATTTGAAAACAGGCCATTTTATAAGACTCCTTCTTGTATGTTATAATGTTTTTTGGAAAACTTTATTTGAACTTAAAGGGTTAATACAGGTAACTGGGAGTTTCATTGCTATTGAGAAGAGCGACCAACACAATTACATGTTTGCAGCAGCAACAGTAACAGAAATGTTCGACTTGGCTTAAAGAAGAATATGAGACCAAAGGAAAGACAGCTAAACAATCAAATAGTAAGTAGTTGTAGTAAGTAATAATGGCACAAAAAAAAAACAAAAACTGAAAACAAAATAAAACTACAAGAGGAAGACAACACAAATAAAATTATAAACTTAAGATGCTACTTCAAGTTGAAGATATTTTCGTTTCACAAAAATAACAAAAAAAAAAAAAAACTTTTTTTACCAACAAAAATTATTTCAGTTTGGATGTATTTGAACACATATTAACATGATACACTATTGTATGCATGTGTGTGAGTACGTATGCACGTAAGTAAGAATGTATGCAGAGAAACGCTCATCTACAGGTAATTTTTTTTTTTGTTTATTTGTTTTTGCTTATTTCTGTTTTGTTTTTTTTTTTTTTGTTACTTTTTCAGAAATATTTAAACAAATTATAAAAATGCGCGCATTTTTTTCCCAAACTAAGATTTACAATAGATAAACACCCTTATTTAATGTTTTAAGTAGTTATTATTTTAGTTATAACTTAAGCTCTCTAATACAAACGGTGTACAAACGTATGTGTATGTATGTATGTACATCTGTATGTATGCAGGTATAAAAGAAACTATTAATCATATCAAGTAGCAACAAATATCGAAATAAATGAACAAAAACTTTTTCATACATCACCAGTTTAAATTATTATTACAATCAATATTATATTGTTTTATTTGTAAAATATTGCATTTCATTGTATAAAAATGAGAAACTTACGTAAACTTGATGAAACCATAACAAAAACATATTATTGAGTTTCTTTTGGAGTTAAAATTTTATTTCGTTGTATAAACTATACTTCTTAGCACTAGTTGCTTCGCATATTTTATTATTTAATATATTTTTATTGGATTTTTTTTTTGCTTATTTAGTTTCGTTGCTTTTACGAAATTGTTATTGAATATTTATTGAAGATTTTTCATAAAATTTTTAAGGCACTTTTAATACTTTTTACTTTTGCAATTATTTTTTTAAACTTTCAAAATATTAAGGTCCTTGTTTGTATTTTGTTCTCTTTTTTTTATTTCTAGCTTTTGTTTATGTAATAAACATACATATATGGCAGACGTTTAAAGATTTTATTAGAATTATTTTATCACATTTTAACTTAAATAATAAAAAGAGTTTAAAAACAAAATAATTAACAATGCAGTTGCAGAATGCAATGCAGCAAATAAAATGTTTTTTTTTTTATTTTTGTTTAACGAAATCTGTCTTTTCCCGCACGAAGTCACTGACGCTTAAACGAATTGAATTAAGCCGTGTTAACTTACAAGCCACTGCACCGTTGGAATTTTTTTTCTCTTACGTTTGTACGTAAGTATACCTCCTCGTTGTGGTCGTAAACTATGACGAGGTTGGTTTCTTATTTTTCTTAATTTTTTATTTTCTTTTCTTTTTTACAAATTTATTATGTTTTTGCAATAACCATAAACAATTTGGTTTCTTTTAGGCAATTTTTTTTAATCTTAACTTTTGTTTTTAATATTTAATTTAATTGTATTACTCAACACACATTTTTGTTTTTCTTTTTTTATTCACTTCATTACTTCTTGATTTTATATTTTGCTTATGTTTTTTATTTAACAAAATTTAGCTAAAATTGTTTTTGTTTTTTTAGTTTTAAAACTAAATAGCTGTTTATAATTTATTATTTTTGTTATTTTCTATGTTTTTAGTTGAAATTGAACAGCACTTTTAATAACCACTACACTCTCATATTCAAGTGAGCAAAGCACAACGTTGTGTTATTTGATAGAAAGTATACTTTTACATACATGGATTTCATACTAAATTTAATTGCAGTATCGTTATGTAGGAAATCCTAACGTATTTATTATTATCACATGTTTTCTTTATTAATTTTACTTTATAATTGCATTTTATTAATTTTTTTATACAAAATTAGAGGATATTTTAAACCAAAACGAGAAATTTCTAATGTTGTTTGCGCCGAAGGTACGAAAAACTCGTTGGTAGATGGTGAACGTTGATGTTAAGAAACGTGTAGAGCCGTCGTAGATACCCACAAATTTACATTGACTTTTTATCTACGCTCTCCGTTTATCTCTTTTTTGGTCTCTTGCGCTTAACAAAAATGTATAAACTACTACCATTGTAAAACTTTCAGTGTGTGCGTGTGTTTTTATATAAACTCAGGTGCCTTCACATACAGGTGTTGTAAGCGTTGGTGTCTTATTTGTATACATAGGGGGAGATTTAAATATTGTTTATGGCTGTGTGTGTGTGTGCTTGCTTAAAATGGTATTGGTGTTGTCGTGCAAAAAGACTGAGAGAACATTTTAATCAACCTTAGCCATATTGGTCTCTAGGGACCCAACATTTATCAAGTTTTATATGTACAAAACACAAGTGCTAACAAGAAAACATTACTAAATGCATAAAAAAGAACAACCACGCAGAAACATGTTGCATCATTTTTTAAAATAATTATCAGAGTTAAAAAAGCACTCATACATTCTCAACAATTATGTTTTCCTGGAGGACATCAATGATTTGAATCGATCAATCGATATAGAAAGAGAGTATGGAGGAGGGAAGAAGAAGTGTTTTTATGGTTTCATCTTGTAGACAATTCTCTTGTTTATGCTTTTTGTATTGCATTTGGTTTACCTGTGTACTGGTAGTTTCACTCTTTTGTGTATACAGGTACAAAGACTTTTTAACGACGTATCGTCATGTTGGCAATACAACAGCAGTCAGTTTGACAGTCAGTCAGATTGTTAATGCGGGCTAAGATACATAAAATAAACGAAATCTGTGTGTGTGTGTGCGTGTACATATACATAGATATGTACATATGTACATTCAAAACAGTCAAAAAATATTTGTTGTTCAACACGCTCCCAAATCCAATTGTTAAGACTTAACAACGGCACCATGAACACGAGACGTGGTAAAACGAAAACATATAACAAAAAACAAATAAGAAAAAAATAGATGTCGATAAGGCGAGAAGCGGCAAGAGGTGCAAAAGATTTTGTATACAAATGCATGTCTTAAGTAACATTAGAAAATCAACAAGTCAAGGAGTCACGAAATCAATGGCGTTCAAATAAATTGTTTGCAGCCACATGATAAGGGGCTTCATATACAAAAGACTTAAGACACATGCACAATATTAAGAAATATTTTTAAACAAACGAACTTCATATGTTTTCAAAAGATTTTATTTTGTGCATAGTAAAGAAGAAACTGCCTAAATTTTTTTGTTAAATAAATATTTGTATTAATAATTGTATCTTTCAATTTTAATAAACTTTGATAATATTTTTATTTGACTCTTAAAAAGGAATAAAAGTATAGAACAAAAATTAATTTGTCTTTAAATCTCTTCATGGGTTAAAGTTCCTTTATTTCACTTTGTTTCACTTTTCTAGACTCATTATTTAAAAAAAAATCATGTAGTTTGGAGGCCTACCAAATGTAACTTAAATAGAATTTTTAATTATATTGATTTAAAAGTTGAAAAAAAATCCTAAAAAGTACCAAAATATAATTGTTCCCTCTTAGGAACAAAAATTTCAAAAAAGTACCAACAAGTTATTCATTTTTTTAAGCCTGTCGAACGCAATTTTAGCTTTTTCCCATCTCTATTGCTTAAAATATAGTTTTGGCCTTTTAGGGTTAAACTTATTTAAAAAGTGTCAACCTTGCAACCTACAGATTTTTCTTTTTTTGAGCCATTTTAACCCCCTAAGGGTCTGAATTTTTTAAAATACCTTCTAAGTGAATTTTTTAGCATCGAGGGAGGTACCCACAGTCGAAATTTTGATTCGGTAATCTAAAGCGTTTGGGCTGTGCGCTGATAAAGGGGTCGCTCAGTCTTTAACGTTATTCCTTTACAAATATATAACCTAATTTTAAATATTATTGGGAAACTTGGTTCCAGGGGAAGTAATTTCCCCCCGAAAATTTAGAACCTTGCGGGGAAAATGATTTCTAATTTTCGCAGCCAACTGGTTTTCTTTAAGCTGTGTTGTATGTGGGAAAAGAGCGAAATTTTTCTGCGAAAATTTATTTAGAGTATAATAACAGGGAATAGGAAAAAAACTCCCAGGAAATTCTCTTTCATGACTGGCCTTATATAGGTTTAAAAAACATGTTGGTTAAAATGATTACGAGATGCTTAAGTATTTAATGGTTTTTGTAGCATCACAGCTTGTGCCCATTCATAGAGGTTGCACAATGCCTAAGCTAATAACAGTTTCCTCTTATCTTAAATCGATACGTCTCTGACAATTAATTTTTTTAAATGTGTTTTTTATTATTTTCCTTCTTTTACAGCAAAACGCAAGGAAAAGGGTAACAAAGCTAAAAAAAAAAGGCAAGAAACTGAGAGGCATTTAGGTAATTTTAAATTGTATTTGTGCAAGCGTTTACAATACAAACAAAGAAATAAACAAACAATTCACACACTAACTTAGACGATATACTCCAGTTGTCAATTTTTTTCACAGCATTGTCGTCGACGACCAATATATTATATTTTAAAATTTGTTAAAATTTGTTTCCCATCTTTTATCGACAATGTACAAGAGACCCTTGTTAACGACAAAACTGGGGAAAACATGAGATGTTGTCATACAATGTTTGACAACAATATGAGAAAATATATATATTGAACAGTGCCTTCTATCAACTAATTCAACTTGACCGTGGTCAACTGGGATGTCTTGAAATAAATGTTAACAACTACACATACATACACATGTGTTTATCTATATACACTAATACAAATAGATTTAAGACCATTTCACAGCTAAATTTTTAAACCTACAAAATGTAACACCAACAATAGATGCAATCAAAAATATTCAAATATGTACTCAAACAATTGTTTATCTCTCATCTTAAACAAATTAATATGTATGTGTAGAGGTACACAGATACCTACAACTACACCTACATAATAACTAAATATGGTATGATATGAAGTAAAATAAAACAACAACAACAACAGCTAATACAACAGATATAGTAATAAAACACAAAAATAAAAGGAAAAATATATAAATTTAATAGTTTGGTTGCTATTGAAATGAAAGACAAATATACAACAAAAACAACAACAACAAAATAGTTAATCGTACGTCTAAAATACAATCACCCTGCTGAGTCTGCTAAAGCACTGTTAGCAGTTAAACTCTTAATATTTTCATAAAAAATACTTTTAATGCTAAAATAACGTTAAACATAGTTGGTTGATGTTGTGTTGTTAGCTGGTTATGTTGTTGTTGTTAATGCTTTAAATACACTTGAAAAAATAAACGGATCAGTTAAGACTTAAGCGTTTTTTTTAATGCATCATGAGGGTTCGCTTTTATTTATTCCTAATTTTCATTTTTCTTTTCCTTTCCTTAAGGGTTTCTAAAAATTTAACTTAATTTCTTTAAAGGAAAAAAACTTTTTGCATGTATTGAAATCAAGGCGAGTGTGTATGAGTGAGTTAACTTCTTCTTCTTCTTTTCGTCCTCTACAACACACTAAAATGTTATTTATTTTGTTTCTTTAAGTTTTCAATGTTTTGCTATTTATTATAATGTTATGATCATCACTGAACATTTCTTTGCCTAAATTTTGCTGGTCAACAATATGATACCGAAAAAAAGTTGCAATCACATAAGATACTTTGCTCGTCAAGTTCAAAGAGCTTTAATTAATTTCGTTCGCCCGTTTTGTTTAAATTGTTTGTGTTTTCGTGCTTTTCTTCAAAAATGTGATTTTTTTTAATGTCAGACTATAAAAACCCATGACTATTTGCTTGTGTGTTTTTTTTAATAAAACAAATTGCAGCCTAAACTTAAGGTTCATTTATACGTGACTTAACCATACCACAGTAAACAGCTTTTCGAACCAAGCTTATGGGCCACACTGTATTCGATTATACATACCATTACGCCATAACCATAATCTTAGAAACCAATTGAGTTTTGGTTCTTATGGCAACAGTTATGGTTATGGCATTATGGTAAGTCACATAGAATCAAATTCAGTGTGGCTCATAAGTTTGGTTCGAACAGCTGTATACTGTGGTGTGGTTAAGTCACGTATAATTGAACTTTTGGACCATAAGCTATACCAGAAGATTCGGGAAGCAAATTTACTTGTCTTAAGGCGGGTCTTATCTAAAAAAAAAAGCTTATACCAAATTTTGTAGAGTAGGCCTTTAACCGGAAATTATTTCAACCCCCACAAAAACCATTTGCTTTTCGGTAAAAAAGCGGAATTTATATTTAGCAATTTTTATATAAAAAAAATAAACTAATGAGAAAACAAGTAAGGAAATTATAATTCATCAAGCCCGACCACCTTATACCCTGCACCACAATTTATTTTTAAGTTTACGCAGGTTTACTTGACTTTCGTCAAGATATCTTGATTTTCGGTTAAACGCCTTATTATCAAGGTACGGTCAATAATAGACCAACCTATACAGAAGGCAGCTATGGCTTAAAACGCTTACTCCGGGAGGACGTTCATATGGATGTCACGTCAAAAAATGGACCAATCATCTTTAAAAACATTAGGAACTATTCGTTTGGCAAAAAACTCACCTGTGACAAATTTCACAAAAGACTCTTTAAAAATACGACCTTTATTGTCTTTATAAGGATACATAGAGTTCCAGGCGGATAGGAGGACGGGCGCTAATACTTCAATCGACTCAGAAAGTGATTTTGATTCGAACGTTGTTCTTAAAGATGCATTTTTGACGATTATGTTTATGCGTTACAGGCATATGCAGAAACGCATAATACCCCTACCACATATGTATGAGGTGTCTGTATAAATATTATCCTTCAGAATTAACTGCAGTGTGAAGGTTTGTACTTTACCGACCACAACTTTCTTACTTTTTGTTGTATGAAACTGTGCGAATAGATCTTTTTGAAGGTGTATTAAAATAAAAATATGTTTCCTTTTGTAAAAAAAATGTTTTATTCCCTTTATATATAATATATATTCAAGGTCCCTCTATACAAGGTGGTGTTATAACGACAGCTGATTATTGAGAACTTTGCTTTGCTCCAACACATAGATGTCAAAAGCTAATGTTTCTTTATTTGCATGTTTATTTGTAGGTGTTATCCCCAGATTTACAATGTAAATATGCCATATGGTTGTTGGTGTTGTATTTGTAGTAGTTACGCCACCACCTTGTTTAGACGCATTTTGGTTTTGTTGTTGTCGATAGTTTTTTTTTCAACTCACAAAATCAGTTATTACCTTCGGATATAAATATGTACTTGTACGTTCGTATATTTAAAGATTGATAATTTTAATAACATTAAAACATTATCAATATTAAATGAAATTTAGGTTTTTGTGTCACTCACAAGAGAATTTGGTTAAAATTCAAAAAACTCTCGCTCATAAGCATTTTAACCCATTATTTTAACATGGCGATGACATTGGATGCAAGTACTTACCATGCTCACTTCCAAAGAGGGAGTTAAATAAGTACTTACCATGCTCGCTTACAAGGAGAGACTTACATGACCTATTACTTTATTGGCACTAAAATAACCTTTTCCTTGGGCCCATAGTAACTCATTGTTGCATGTAAAGTATTTTTCTTTGATGTTTTGGTTAAAACTGGTTCAAAATATGAAACTCAAATAAAATATAATATTCTAAAACTAACACTATCTGCCTAAATTTTAGATAAGAAATAACTCATTATCTAACAGCTGCTGAGTAATACAGACGGTATGTAATAGTAGTTGAAAAGTAAGAAATTTGTAATGCCTAATCACTTCTGAGTTTTTGCTGGGTTCCTAAACAAGTTGTATAAACAGAAGCAATTTGATATAAAATTTTACAAAATGTCTTCTAGAGATTGCATATATGATAGGAACTTATCAAGAACAAGCCTTGGAGTTATTTTTTGAATCTTTTTATTATTATTTATAATTTTTTTAGTATTAATTTACAAGTACACTGGAGGTGTTCACAAAGGGTGCATTTAAATTTAAATATGGCAAATTTGCAAAATGTATATCAGTTTGTCATTCCGTTTATAGTCTATACAATATTTAACTGTGACTCTATTAAGTATTGGTATTCTGGATTCTTAGGAGGCGCCGTTGACCCTTACAAACTGATTATTTTTATAAAAGTTTTGATACGCTTTATCTCGGAAGCTACAACAGCTAACGACTTTGAATTAAGTACAAAGTAATTGTACAGTCATACTTACATTTCAAAAGAAAATTAGTTGGATAGTAGTGGGTGAAGCGGTAGCTCCTACATTAATTAACCTGTTATATAAAATGTAATAGTTTTCGGTTTCTTCGATATCTTTGAAAAATCGTAAACATCTAGTTTCACTACTTGGTTCTCCTGGCGATGTTATAGTAGAGATATTTCCTGGAATCCTTCTGAAGATAGATTGACAGGTTAATTAAAAAATTTCTCTTGGCAAGCATTGGATAAAGGCACATCGACAGGAATTATTTGAATAAGTGCAATCGTGGATGATGTTGATATGGTTCCCATGATGTAAGATGATGAGGATGATCCCATAAAATTTTCGGCATATTTGTTGGTAATTGAATTTGATGTCTCTAAAGTCATTTCCGGTTCCAAATACGTCATGGACCACTCGCAGTTTAAGAGGATATTCACTAAAGCTCTTAGTAAACACTTTCCTAATTCTTTTTTCTGGAGAATTAAGGTTTTCTGTGCTTATAGAAGGGAGTCCATTAATATATGTAGTATTTTCTTGGCTTCTCCTTCAAGGAGAGACAAATCAAAGTCTCTATAGTTGTAATTATCTCCAATAGAAATTCTTTCGTCTACATTATTAAAAGTAAGGATAGAATCGATATATGAGTTATTTCCCCTTTCATTATACTTGCCTCCTTTATCTCTTCGGCCACATTGATGTTCTTCTTCTTTGGAATTATGAATTCATTCTGAATTTTTAATGATCACGTCTTGTCTGGGTGTACAAAAAGAAAGGCAGCTTTATATAGCCAATAGTTCTTTGATGCATTTTACCCCTGAACAAGTTTGTTTTTAGGCAAACGCGGTGTTTTTTCTCATTTTACCGAACCTTACCCACAAAGTAAAGTAACACATCTAATATCTAGTTTAAATGTTTCCCAAGCCAAACAGGTAATTTTTTATGATTTACAATTGAATATTAAGAGATATTTCTGAATAAAAAATATAAATTATGCCATAAAAGCCGAATCATAAAATAAAAACCCAAAAATGAACAATAAATTGAGGGATGTTTTAGGTAATTAGGTGTCCTTTTCCAGTGAATTGGATTTCTCGTACAATTTAATATTTTGCAACCAATTACATATGTATAAAATTATTCAATTATTGCTTGGTTTATACTTCTTAATATTCTTTTCTAGGGTCCTGCACGATTTAACCAATAAAAAAGCTGATTTGTCATTGGCGCCAACTTTGCTCTTTTCAAAGCCTTTAAATATGGCGAAAACGAGGTGTTCTTTAACAACGTTTTAAGTAATTTTAACAAAACAAACTAAATAACGACCGAAATTCGCTAAAAGTCTCAAGTTGTTTTACCTAAAAGCGCGCTGTAATTTCTGGATTATTTGTATTTTTATTTTTAATTTAATTTAAAGGTTCTTTTTAACAATATTATTAGAAGTAATAGAATTAATTAAATACAATTGGATAATTTAAAAGATTGGTTGTTTTTTAAACCTTTTTGATATATTTGGAAAAAATAAAACAATGTGACCATAAAACGTGGTAACATACTTGTGGATTACCTAAATAACTAAGTAAAAAAAAATTAGTTAAAATGTCATAAAAAATATGTCTTTTTAGTTTTCAAAATAGGGCAATCGACAATGGGCGAAAAATCTTATTTCGTCCAATTTCCCTAAAAAATAGATAATTTAAATACACAGATGCATATGTATGCGAAGATATTTTTAAATATTTAAATAATTGGGGGAAAAAAATATTCTCACGTTTTCTAAAAGCAGGACATGTTCTAAATGAAAAGGTAACATAAGAATCTTGATTTTCTGGTCAAACTGCTTGTTTTAATAAAGAAAATACGTTACATGTAGTGATTTGGGTAGACTTTCTTCTTTATTTATCCTTTAAGAAACAAATAAATAAATCCATGAAAAATTGCTGGTCACTTTTTATTTGCAAAGGAAGCATAAAATAACCCTTGGTCCGTTTAAAATAAAATGACCATCACGAAGTAACCCTCCTCAAGAAATGTTTGGTTAAAAGGCATTAAAAGGCAGGCTTTAAACATCCCCTTAGTTATGATATCTAATATAAAGAATTGTTTTTGGTTTTATATTTATATGAATTCTCTTTTAAAAAACATATTTAATATTTGATACTCCTGTATTTTTTTAGATAAAATTTATATATATAAATATAAATATTTGAATTCAAAAAATTTTCAAAGTACATATGTATATTTAACGGATTTAAAATGTTTATTCATGGCCACTGGAATATGATCAGGGATAAATTCATTATTTATTGTACATAATATAAATAAAGTACGTTTTTGGCAAAAAACTGACTCGTTGTTATTATTAAAATTACCATAATATGTTTGTTGCAATCATTACTTTGGGCATAGGTTACCAACTGGTTAATAATGTTAAGGAAAATGCAAAACAAAGACAAAACACTTTAAAAATTATTGTTTTAAAGAGTATTTATTTAAAGATGTTAAAGTAAGTAATAAAAATTATTAATTTTTTCCATTAACATTCTTAATTATATGAAACTATTTATTACTTACTAGCTGACCCGCTGAACTTCGTACCACCTACCAATTATTGAATATATGGACTTTTTAAAAAGAGTTCAAATTTTATGTAGTCAAATAGTTCATTGGAATATATTTACATAGAAAACAAAAATTCAAAAAGATTACAAAAATAAGGCGTTTCAGGTAAAAGCTGTTAAGAAAGCTATGTATTTTCGTGCATGGGTTATGTTTAGGGTAATTCTCTTCAGTGCAGTACCTTGTGATATACGAAATTTTTCTTTTTTTTATCTGGCGCAAGTACAAATAAAGCAGATGGTTTGCCCACACGTGAACATGCAACGTATATTTGGCCATGAGAAAAGCACGTATTTTCTAAATTAAGACCACAAATACTCAAGGATTGTCCTTGTGATTTGTTAATCGTCATTGCGAATGCAAGACGAATAGGAAATTCAATTCGTTTGAACTCAAAAGGCATATCGGTTGGTATCATCGGAATTATCAGTATGAGAACTTCTTCCCTTTTGAATTTTCCTCTTAGTATAATTGCGTGTATAACACGGACCATCAGTTTCGGATTACCAAATGCGTTCCATTGCAAAGTTTTGGTTGGTTTAAATTTCAAAGCACGATAACTACCGAGCCAACCTTCAGTTGTAAGTTGTGCGGGGGTAAGCCAGGCACATCCAAGGAGTTAAGAACTTCAGTTGGATAGTTTGTGGCTTCATATTCGTTTGTTACACAATCAAAAGATTTAAAAGAATGCAGAGTACCAACGATTTGATTCTGAACTATTTACAAAGTTTAAATCATCAACATCTATATTTTTCCCATTAGCAATTATGTTGAAAAATACTTTCCAACTCTTCTTTTGACGATACAAAATTACAAAAATTTTGAGGAAACGAAATCAATCCGTTTGATTCGTCGACAGGAATACGGCCATTACCGATAGTCAACAATTGGTTGGAGAAATCTTGAGGTAATATATCGTTGAGCAATGTAACTTTCATGTTTTCTGTCATCTGCAGTATCTTTGGAAAACACCACAGACTTGAGGATTTAACGCAAGCATTTTTTTGATCAGCCGCCGTCGATCTTAAACTGGCAGACAGTAAAATCATTGCACCTCCAAAACATCTTGGGTCACTGCGCAGATAATGATTTTACACGTACTAAAACTTTGGACATGACGAAGTTTTTCGCAATGTTACATATTGGTTGCTCTATATTTTGAAGGTTTAATGGCAATTTAACGCTGAATGAGCTGTGCGGCATCCTTTTTACAATGTGGCCGCTATTCCAGATGAAGCTTCCGCTGCAGCAATGTTGGATCTCGCATGAACAGTGGCTAAAATCAATGACATGACGAATGTCTTTCCAGTTCCACCGAGGGCATCCAAGAAAAGAAAACACCGTTTCCATCATCAATTGCCTTCCATCATCAAAAACCTTAATTTGAACTAATTGGTTCAACTCACGTCGATCGTATTCACGTTCACGCTTCAATTGTCGATTTAGTAGCTCATTCAATTCATGTTCTGGTGCTGGCAGTCCTAACCTGACTAACAAACTGCCGCAAATAAGGTAACGCATGTCTTCAATTAAGAGCTAGTCCCGGTTATGCATATTCGCATTAACTTCAAGATTTGGATTTCTCGAGCAGACACGATATTGATGTAAAATGTCTTTTGACATATTGTCCTTTGTTCCACAGGTCACTTGGATTTGACGGGAAGCATGTCAAAATGATAATATCAAGTAATGTTCGTATCTGGCTTGGATATGCAGATATAATTGCCTCAGCGCTTGTCGTATCCCAATGAGTATCGTTTTCAAACAAATTGAGTTCTTGACACGCAGCACAAAATGTTGGGCAGACTATACCATAAACAGTACGAAATGCCGCAATAAAAACATTCTTCGGATGAACTGTATAAATGCAACCAAGAGCATCACTTAAACGCACATTTGGTGGCCAGGAACCATAGTGCCTTTCTTTTGACGTTAAAATTTTTTTTAAGAAGCGTTCCAAGTGTAATACCGTGGCATCCCCGAGTAAAGTAAAGTTTGGGCAAACGGATCGCTTTGACAAACAGCAAAGAAACTTGTCAATGTTGCCGCTGGAGGTATTTCAGCACGTTGAACAATATTTGCCGCGGTGAAATATACTCGTTGGCCATTCTCCAGATGCACCGCTAAATGTACAACAGTGGGATGAATAGGAAATGAGAAATACGCCACGCTGCCTCATTTCAGTTCACATATCGCCCAACTTGATAACCCGTAATTTTGTCGTTGCCATTGGAGGTTTGGATGCTAAAAACAGCCACATCGCTGTCTTTCGTGACATATTTGCAGATGTACTTGATCGACTTCATAGAATTAGAATATTCAACATTGCAATGTGTCTTAAATGATTTGGAAAGAAATGGCGAATATGGCACAGTCCAACTGTTGTCAATTACAAAATCGTTTCCTTTCACTTTCTATGTAATAGTTTGTCCGTTGTCATTGGGCGATAAACGCCGATACAGTAGATAACCGTCATGGCCAGTGATAGTTTCCGCCGTCAATTTTCGTGGATAATGTTTGGAACACTTGCCGTCGACCATGCACGGAGATTGGGGGTTGATGGTGCCACACGGTCCATGAATAATATTTGTAATTACAACATTATGTAGTTCTAGATCTGTATCGGGATCAGGAATTTCGGCACTTATAATATAATCTATCTGGTCTGGTCGAACTTTTTCGACTAACCAAATAAGAATGTGTGCATGCGGCAAGCCTCGTTTTTGCCATTTTATTAAATACATCCAGCATCGAGTATCTCCGAACACGTATTGCCTAAACATACACAAATCACGAAACATTATCCTTAATAGCATGTCAATAACGTTCCCTACCAGAACAGTGACGGTCATTTGACCGGTCATATGACCGACACAGATGACCGGTCAATCGGTTATTATTTTCTATCATTTTCTTAAGGGCGATGTGAAAAAAATTACCGAAACTTTTTGTGCGTGTGATCTTGCATCTCTCTCGCACCTTCAGATGTGATAGAAATATTGGTCACAAATGACCGAAAGAAAATGTTTTAGTGTTAGTTTCGGTCACAAATTTCTTGTAGGGGTTATAAACATGTTTGTTTGTTTCTTTGATAATTACTGAAAATTACTGATAAAGCGTGAATAGAAAAGCTGGGAAGCTATTACCAAGTAAAAACTTCACAAACAGTTCAGTTTATAATGGCTTCATTATTTTGTAGCCCTATCCGCCACTTGTAAATAATTTTGTTTTTATTTTTTTAAATGTTTGTTGTGCTTACCAAAACAATAAATAGAAAAAAAATTGCGTTAATGACTCGCTAACTGACAGACAGATTCATCATTGCATAGCCTAAATGCTTAGGGCAAGACTTAAAAAAGAACTAAAAAAAGATAGAATTATTATTTAATATGCGCTCGACAGGTTTCAAAGTTATGAATGCATTTTTAGTACTTTTTTGAAATATTAGACCAGCAGAGGCGAGACAGGATAAAAAACCATATTTTGAAACGGCTCAAATATGAATATAAAATCTTGATAACTTTGATCCTAAGGGGAATAAAGGGATAAACATTTTATTGGTATTGTTAGGTTATTTCTGTTACTTTTAAACTAATAATTTAAATTGCGTTCAACTGGTTTAAAAAAAATTTGAACACGTTTTTTGAAGTTTTTTTTTACAGTTATTGAGGCTTATATAAGAAAGCATATTTGTTGTATGGAAGGTGCCATACCCATTATCTCCTCTTTCCCTATACTCACGTAAATTATGTATATTAGCACACATAAACATACATAGACAAAATAGGTATAAGAATTATTGAAGTACATGTAAAAAAAATTCCAATTGTATGGAAGGTGCCACACCAAAAAGTTTGAAGACCTTAGCTGTTACAGTTATTGAGATACATATATAAATATTTCCATGCTATTAGAGGTTTCACACCCATAGTTCACTTCCTGCCTATACTCATCTTAGTTATGCATATTAGCACTATAAACATCCGTACTAAATTTAGAGATTTCAGCTGTTACATTTATTGACATATATATGTAAAAGATTTTTTTCTTGTAAAGGAGGTGCCACGGCTATTATTATCTTCACGCCCAAACTCAGCTTAATTGCAAACATTAACATTGTTAACACCTACACAAAATTTGGAGACTTTAACCCATACACAGCTGAATTATGCATATTACCATTATTAACATCTTTACAAAGTTTTGAGAGTTCAACTGTTACAGTTATTGAGATATATAAAAAAACCTATTTTCGTTGTATGGGAGATGCGACGCCCATTTCTTTTTTCCCGCCATACAGAGCTCTATAAACATCCGTACGAAGTTTGGAGACTTCAGCTATTACAGTTGTTGAGATATATTCAAAAAACTATTTTCGTTGTATGGAAGGTGCCACGCCCATTTATTTCTTTCCACCTATACAAAGCTCAATTATGCATATTAGCACTATAAACATCCGTACGAAGTTTGGGGACTTCAGCTATTACAGTTGTTGAGATATATTCAAAAAACTATTTTTGTTGTATGGGAGGTGCTACGCCCATTTATTTCTTTCCGCCCATACAAAGCTCAGTTATGCATATTAGCACTATAAACATCCGTACGAAGTTTGGAGATTTCAGCTGTTACAGTTATTGAGATATATAAAAAAAACTATTTTCGTTGTATGGAAGGTGCCACGCCCATTTATTTATTCTTGCCTATACAAAGCTCAATTATGCATATTAGCACTCTAAACATCCGTAAGAAGTTTGGAGACTTCAGTTATTACAGTTATTAAGATATATGCAAAAAACTATTTTCGTTGTATGGGAGGTGCCACGCCTATTTATTTTTTTCCGCCCATACAAAGCTTAATTATGTATGTTAGCACTAAAAACATCTGTACGAAGTTTTGAGACTTCAGCTTGTACAGTTGTTGAGATATATATGTACAAAAAACTATTTTCGTTGTATAGGGGGTGCCACGCCCATTTATTTCTTCCCGCCCATACAAAGCTCAATTATGCATATTAGCACTATAAACATCCATACGAAGTATGGAGACTTCAGCTATTACAGTTATTAAGATATATGCAAAAAACTATTTTCGTTGTAAGGGAGATGCCACGCCTATTTATTTTTTCCCGCCCATACAAAGCTTAATTATGCATGTTAGTACTATAAACATCCGTACGAAGTCTGGAGACTTCAGCTATGACAGTTGTTGAGATATATACAAAAAACTATTTTCGTTGTATGGGAGGTGCCACGCCCATTTATTTCTTCCCGCCCGTACAAAGCTCAATTATGCATATTAGCACTATAAACATCTGTACGAAGTTTAAAGACTTCAGCTATTACAGTTATTAAGATATATACAAAAAACTATTTTCGTTGTATGGGAGGGGCCACGCCCATTTATTTCTTCCCGCTCAAATTATGCATATTAGCACTATAAACATCCGTACGAAGTTTAAAGACTTCAGCTATGACAGTTGTTGAGATATATACAAAAAACTATTTTCGTTGTATGGGAGGGGCCACGCCCATTTATTTCTTCCCGCTCAAATTATGCATATTAGCACTATAAACATCTGTACGAAGTTTAAAGACTTCAGCTATGACAGTTGTTGAGATATATACAAAAAACTATTTTCGTTGTATGGGAGGGGCCACGCCCATTTATTTCTTCCCGCTCAAATTATGCATATTAGCACTATAAACATCCGTACGAAGTTTGGAGACTTCAGCTATTACAGTTATTAAGATACATACAAAAAACTATTTTCGTTGTATGGGAGGTGCCACGCCTATTTATTTTTTCCTGCCCATACAAAGCTCAATTATGCATGTTAGTACTATAAACATCCGTACGAAGTTTGGAGACTTCAGCTATTATAGTTATTGAGAAATATACAAAAAACTGTTTTTGTTGTATGGGAGGTGCCACGCCCATTTATTTGTTTCCGCCCATAAACAACTCAATTATGCACATCAGTATATAACTTACCTATACCAAGTTTGGAGACTTCAGCTATAATAGGTATTGAGGTATGTGAAAAAAACTGTTTAATTTGTATGGGAGGTGCCACGCCCAGTCGGAATTTCCAAAAAATAATAAGCCTAAAACGCATTCCCAGATATCGGGTATGTCTTTTTTTCAAGTTTCATTAAAATCGGTCCAGCCGTTCTCGAGTTATAAGCGGTGTCACTAACAAAAAAAAAATTGTTCTTTTATATATAAGATTATGAGTATCCAAATTAAATATATGTTTAAGTCAACTTTTGTTTAACTCTTACTTAAATATGTCATTCAACATTGACATTGTGGCCAATTTAAAGCAGCAACATTAATACGTAGATTTGTATTAAAACTTGTACATTAATTGGTAATGCATTTAATTTATTCTTTTATGTCTTTTTTAATTTGATTAGAATTGCATTGATTTTGTATTGTTGTTTGTTATTGTTTTCCTTACATCTGTCATTGTGTCAATTTAGAATAAAAATGTAAAAAATATCCAAACAGTTGCCAAATAATCAAAATGCATTGTTTACTTTTGTACATGCATGTGTGTGTACATGCTCAACCATAAGCAATACACACATACATATGTATGTGTGTACATGTATACCACTTTTAAGAAAACACATATGGGCATTTCCATAATAACATAAAACTAAGTTTAATTTTATTTTTAAAAACTTTATTGTAAAACAAATAGTTTTAGAAAAAATACTAACAAAGTTAATTGTTATTTTATTTATGTTCTGCCATAATACTCGTTTAACTTCTTCTTAAAAAAAATAATTAAAAAGTTAACTACAACTGATAATCAGTATTTTTGTGTAGCCGTGGTTGTGAAATGTAAAAAATTTATTATACTACAATTTAGCAGTTTCTTCATTTAAAAAATTCTTTACGGAATACTTTTTAAATAACAAACCGTCAGTTATAGTAATAATTTCCTGGGTCTATTTGTTAGTCAAGTAGCACCTTAGAACTCATTTATATCCGACGAAGCTCTTGTTGGATTATGCAATGGGATATTGTACATGTAAAAAAATAATTATAAACCATTTAGATTGCTTAAAAATTTCATTTTCTGACTACAAAATATTATGCTCGGAAAAGTATTTAAAAGCTTTGTGACACAAACACTTTTTTCGACTATGAGAAAAAGGACTATAAAAAGACAGAAAACTTCGAAAATCAAAATGCTGACCAAAAAAAACTTCCAAAGAATAAAAAAAAATTTTAATTAGAAACTTATATAGAAATCATCGTCGTAGCCAATAAAATTTACGAAAAATGCTATGTGCAAATTTTTTTAAGCAAAGACAGAACACAGAGTGATCTATTTAGGATTTGCTTAAATATATCCTTTTGTTTTACGATTTATGTATTTAAAAAAGCGAAACTTAATATAAAATCAAATTTTTCACTTTATTACCGTCAATTTGAAAATAAGAAAATAAACAGCAACTAACTTCATATAGGTATATCACTTCCATACAAAGTAGATATATAGGATTCAAGCCAGCTTATGAAATTTTAAAAAAGCTCTTCCGGGAAAACCAAAAACCTGAAAATCGTTTTAGCAAATATTTGAAACCAGCGAGGCATAGTTTTTGATTTTATCATTTTTTTTTAAATGTCGATCTCGGTAGACGTCCCGTTAAAAATGCCCATATATTTATTTATATGTAAATGTGTGTACTATGGCATATACTTATGTATGTATGTAGATACACATTCAATTCAACAAAGACATCTTAGCCAATGAAGTGGGACAAGCTATTGTTTGGGGGAAGTTTTAACTGGCGGGCAATTATGTCATTTATACAATAGTGACAAGCAACAGTCGTTTTGCAATTGCAATTGTTACATTTATTCATATAAGCCTTATTTTATTTACAATTCTAGCCATTTTATTTTAAGTTCATACAACTAAAAAATAAAAAAAAATTTGGCCCAAGGATTGACCAGAACACAAACAATACTTAACAAAGCAGAAAAAGAAGCCCTGAAGTCACAGAATAAGCAAAAGCGAAAAAACGAATTGGCTTTGCCGAGAAAAATCCAGGAATTCGGTACAAGATTTAGAAAATTTAACAATAACTGTTATTTAAGTATTTAAGCCAGTAAAAATGAAAATAATAAAAATGCTAATTTTTATTTATTGTTGAACTAATTGTTTTTAAAACAAATTTTCGCTTTTGAGTTTGGCTCAAGTTCATATAATTTCTTTTTATTCGAAGAAATTATAAATTTTCCGTTAATGTTGAAAGAAACTTTAATTTGAAAAAGCAGATTTTTCTACCGATTCTAATAAAAATGTTATTTTTCGGATTAAGGAGCAATTTTTTTCACACAGAGCAGGGTACACTTATCAGGTAGGAGCGGTTCTACAAAAACAACTAAAACCGTCATAAGAATGTCAGAAACAAGTAACAAAAACTCACAAAATCTTTCTTCTTCCTTTTGAGCTTTTCTTACGATACTACAGTTGTTGTTAGTATAAAAGGAAGATAATACATAAACATAAACAAAATTTGACATTAATATAACGAAATACCGTTACTCAGCTGTTTATCTGAGGCTACCTGATAAGTGTACCCTGACACATATTATGTATTTATAGCTAGTTTGTAATTTTTTTATTTAATAAACACATAAGTATGTACTTGCATGTGCATATACATACATATGTATATATCGTCACAGAAAATGCAAAGCGCCCCAACTAACATTTTAAAAATTTAAAAGGAGAAGCAAAAAACTTGCTAGAAAAAGGATTTTGCGAGCTGCCATATTATGATGTTACACATTAGAATTAATAAAGAAAATTAAATTTTGAATTTTTTGCTAGATAGGGCGTTTTGCATTTTCTGCAGCGATATAAACTTTTTTGCTGCCTTTCAAACCTGAAATGTCAATACAAAATATTTTTGTTATTTATCCATTTTCCGATAAATGCATATGATCGCACTCTTAACGAAAATCAGCCATTGAACTCAATCCACCTTTTTAAATGTAACATTCATTTGCATGTACGAGTAGATGTTATGCATTCATCTAGTTGATATATACGTCCTGTTTAAACATCAATTAAATGCAAATATGGCAAAGTAATCGTTCCCGACTACAGTAGCTTCTGTTGTTTAGCCACAATAACAACAACGACAACTGCAACAATTACCCCAACTTAAACATCTGCATGCGCTTAAATCTTTAACCTCAAGCCACTAGTTAGTCAGCCAAAGCATCACTTGCACTTAATAGGTAGCCGCTGCAAAATGTTGCACTTAAAGTAACATAAACGTTGTATACTTAGATGAGATATTCGTTAGTTAAAAGGAAAACGAAAATCCATTAAATCAATGAGTTGCATTTGAGTTTGAAATAAAGTACAAGTTCCTCATTATAACCACACTACATACATGGTAGGAGTATTATACGTTTGAACAAATGTTTGTAACGCCCAGAAATAATGGTCTGAGAACCACCTTCAAGCATACCGATCGACTCACAATTGCTTCCTGAGTCGATTTAAGCATTTCCGTCAAACCGTCCATCTGGTTGACTGTCCATGTATTCTTGGAATCAAAATGCAGGTAGCAATTTTGAATATATGAATTTTGATAAAGTTGGGCACAGATGAGTTGGCTGGCACTGGCGCGAAGATTATTGTTTGTCGTCCGTATTTTGACGTAGTTCCCAGCCCCCATACAAAAATGTTCTTCCGGAAAAGGCATTTTTGGCTATAAATGGCTCAAATATTACTCGATATTGATGAAATTTTGCATGTGTCTAACTTTATGCCACCAAATAGTATACTGAACACAAAAATTTCATTCTTTTTTTTCAAAGAGTCATATACAAATGTGGTGTATGGTATAATATGGTCGGGCTTGACCGACTTCATCTTTCTTACTTGTTTTTATTTGATTAAGTAGATGTATGTACATACGTATGTATACCTCTTTCCACGCATATACACACACAAACTATTTATTATCAATATATTGACTGTTTTAGCTCACAGATCGTTATTGTCTTTGAAAAACTTTTAATTCAAAAAATTATAAAAAAGACAACAAATTGTAGGCTCTTGTTAAGCCATGATCGCATTTTATAACAAAAATTTTTGTAAAGTTAATTTCTTAAACTTATATGACATCCTAAAGCGTTTTCAAAATAAGTGATTTTACTTTCTACGATACATTACATCTCAGGGATAAATATTGTGGGGGCTCCGCCATATTGTTAAAATCGAGAATCAAACACTATTTGGTGGTTTGTCTCTTTAGGCCTTAAGTATGTTCAAACAACTAATATCCGTTTTGAAGAAATTTTTCAAAGCCTTGCAGTTTCATCAGTTTATGAGTCGCCTAGATTTTAAATAACAAAATATCAGTTTAAAAATTTTTCATGAACCTTAAGGTCCCCACTTTATACTTGAGCTGCTGGCGACTGTAACGCTAAGCATACGTATGGGGCTGGTAAATAGTTCAGTTTACTGAATAGTTTATTTGAACTAGTTCGTTCATAAACTTGATAATTCTATTAAAACATTGCAAAAGCAGACCCCCCATGCAACTTATCTATTTTATATAATAAACTTCTCAAAATGTTTTCAAATTAAGTTCAAAACGCTGTTTCAAACTGTTACCACCTACAAACAAGTTTTCGATTGCATTTTATATTTTTTTCCGAATTTATACACTATATTCAACAATATTTACTCGCCAACTCTTTAAGATAGAAAGTTTAGCGAACATAATAAAGAAGTTTTTGAGATCATTTTAAAGAAATAAACAAACAAACTGATAAATGCACGCCAATACAATGGCAACAATAACGGTATTATTACTTGCATGCAAGTCTTTATAAAGTTTGAAAAATTTGAATACTTTTTATACCCTTCACATAAGTGATAAGGGTATATATAAGTTTGTCATTCAGTTTGTAATCCATTTGGGACCCCATAAAGTATATGTATTCTGGATCCTTATAGATAGGGAAGCCGATTTAGTGTTGTCCGTCTGTCCGTGTTATGGTTGAAATCAACTTTTTGAAGCAACCCGATATCGCATAGTGGTATCAAACTGTCAGAAATAGTCGTGAGAAAATCGGTATTGAAATTTAGCAAAATCGACCGATAAATGACCGAGACATAATCAAAAAACCAAGACTACCTCCTTTTTTTCAGTCTACAACAACAACAAAGAACATACTAATGTATGTAATAATAAAAAAACAACAAAAAAAAAAGAAAAAAACAGAATCAGTCATGTTGATATTATTCAATCACACCCAAAACGAAAACTTTATTAGTATTCATACATATAACAGGGTTGCCATATAAAGCTTAATTTAAACATTTTTAAAATCGCTCCTACGGCTTCCAGGGTTTTCCTACAAAGGTAAAATGTAAGACCGACCCGAATTTCTTTATTTATCCAAACATTTTTGTGGGACATACTAACCCTCTATCTCCAGCCCCTTACATGGTTGCCATACAAAATTAAAAAAAATAAGGTTAAAACCGCTACAACTTCCCCGAGGTCGCCCCTAGAGGAAAAAAATGTATCACAGACCCCCATTAGTTTTTCCTCCCAAACGTATTCCTAGAGTATACTTACCCCCTATCTCCACGCCCTAAGGGGGTTGCCATACAAAACTTACAAAAATAATATGAAAATGCTCACAACTTCTTCAGAGTTGACCTTAGAGCAATAAAGTGTAGGACCGACCCCTATTAGTTTCTTCTCCCAAACATATTCCTAGAACATACTTACCCCCTATCTCCACGCCCTAAGGGGGTTGCCATACAAAACTTACAAAAATAATATGAAAATGCTCACAACTTCTTCAGAGTTGACCTTAGAGCAATAAAGTGTAGGACCGACCCCTATTAGTTTCTTCTTCCAAACATATTCCTAGAACATACTTACCCCCTTTCTCCACCTTCTAAGTGGGATGCCATACAAAATTTGTAAAAATTGGGATAAAAACCCCTTCAACTTCCCCGTCACCTGTGGAGCATTAAAAAATGTTTGGGATTGGTATATAAAATTACTTGTTTTAATACTAATTTCTTTGATTCTTTGTCAGCCATTAAATCTTTATTTGAGGGTCCTTCACTCAGGCAAGTGTATGTAAATGTGTATGTATGTATGTTAGTATGTTAGTAAATTTTTGTCGACTTCATTATCGTTGCCATATTTATTCTGTAAATATCTTAAAATTTAAAGTCGTATTTTGCTTCTTTTTGCATCCCTATCTTTGCCAGTTATAGTTTGTTAATGAGAATTCGCGATATATAATCTGTCGACCCCTTAGGAAAAACTTAAAACTACTTCAATCAAATACATTTAACAAAAAAATTGTGCAATTTAGAAAGTCATATCAGAGGCATAATTATGGGTTCACTTGCCATCATAATCATACATATCCTAGGAGTTATGGAAAAAAGAATGGTAAATGCGAGGGTGGTTTATTTTTTTCGAATTCTTTCTTTTTTATTTTCTCGAATTATGAAATAACTTTTTACAAAAGAAGGTAATTTCTATGGTTTTCAACTATTAGTTTATACATATATGGCCGAAATAGGAAAAAAATCAGCAGCTCTTTATTAATTATTATGATATTTTTCTCCTTTTTTTAATATTATATTTCTTTATTATTTTTAATTAAATTACATATTATATAGAAATAATTACAACAAACATATTATGATCGCCGTTGCTTTACTAACATCGTAATTTATAAGGTTTTATTCTCAAATATTTCATTTATGATGACCCTCGCATAATACACTTATTCCTTCATATGACTATGAGTGCATATGTATGTATGTATGAATGTACTTAAAAAATAACTTCAGGGACATGGAGACTAATCACGCTAATGCCTCCTGTTCTTTCAAGATTTATTTAGCTTGACATGACTTCGTTTATAAAGTTAAGTCAAGTTGTTGGAAATTGTTCAGGATGATTAAATTTCTTTGCCTTCAAGCAAGTTAGTTAAACGCAAGTTTTCTAATTGATTTCTTTACTGAGATTCACGGAAGTGATGATAATTGTTTTCTCACTGAGCTTGTACTCAAAACTGATTCAGTAAATGACACCACATTTATTGCAGTCAAAGTTATTTGTTTTTCTGCTAATAATGAGACTTTAACGACTGTGAATTTATATTCATTTTTTACGTATTTTATACGTTTAGCCCTTCTGAAACCCTCTTATGGTGCTATGATAATGATCAACACACAGCCTTTATTGTGCCTTGGCCAATTGTAAAACCCAGCATTGCAACTTGATTTAGATGTTCATCGTTAATAATTTAATGTTTCTTTTTGTTTCAGAATTTTTTGTTTTATTCTTCTGCTTTCATTCGCAAACAATTAAAGATTTAATAAATGACCGTTTGTGGCCATCAGTCATAGCCATTGCCATGTATAGGGTGTTTTTTTATTGAGGCCTATCAGTTGTAAATGGAATAAAACTTAAAGAAGTTTTGTTAAATTTAAATTTACTTTATTCGTTAGATAATCATCTGCAATTTTAATTTAAATATGGCATCTGGCATATGACCCTCACGGCTGGCTCGGGCATAGTCTAATCTGGAGATCCAATTTTCGAATATTTTTTCCAAAATATGTGGGTGTATATCAGCAATAACAAGGCAAATGTTGTCCTCTTAATAATCAATCGATTTGGGCTTATCGGCGTAGATTGGCGACTTTATATATCTCTACAGAAAAAAGTCTAGCGGAGTTACATTGCACGATCTTGAAGGCGAATTCGCGGGTCCAAAAATGAAAATATGGGGTTACCAAACGTTTATATCAATAAATCAGTGGTGGCACGAGCTGTGTCATATGTTGCGCCGTCTTGTTAAACCCACAGCTCCTGCACATCATATTTGTTCAAATGGTAAGCGAAAAAGTCGGTAATCATGGCTCTATAGCGGTCACCATTGACTGCGACGTTCTGACCAGTATCGTTTTTAAAGACGTACGGACCTTTCCTCTAAAGCTACCCTTAAAAAGGTTTAAAAATTAAAAAAAATAAAAAGGAATTTAGAAATGAAAATGACCAAAAATTTTTATGTTGTTGCTTTTAATACAAAATTTTTGGACCATTTTTTGGTTTCACTTTAAATCCGTTTTTTATTGGGTCCATTTTTTAATTTAAGCAAATGATTTTTTTTTAATAACTTAATTAACAACCATTAAACTAATGATATTACAACAACTTTAATTTTTAACAATAGCTTAACAAATCGAAATTAAATGTCTAAAAAAACATTAAAATTTCCGACATTTTTCATGTTAAGGCCAAACAAACTTCCGGCTATTTGCAAAAATTTCAATTAAGAAAATTTTCTTTAATGACCCAAAGTTTATAGTAAAATGTTGTATTTGTAATGTGAAAGTACAAAAACAAATTTTCGTGTTTTTATTGGAAATTCAATTTCCTTTTTTCCCCTCTTATAAAACGCTGAGTTGTTATTTAAAAACAGTTTTCGCTACCTAAAACATCCCACGTTTTGTCACTGTAAACGCTGTTTTAAAAAAATATTAATTAAAAAGCCAAAAACTACACAAAATGATATTGTTATTAAAAACAAACCTCCGTATGCAGAAATCTAAGTTGAATATTAATTGAGGATAAGCACGCAATAAATTCACATTAATGCATTCGGTTTACACATGCGCAAAAAAGATATGTCGATGTTCATTTTGATTAATTGAACAATAACAATGTCTTAAGTTATAAAAAGGATATTTAGTTCAACGTTTGATTGGTGACAAGGGGTATTTTACCAATCTAACCGGGCATTACTTTATTTTTTTAGTTTATATTGGTTCTTTAAAGTTTTTAAGTGCCCCCGAGATCGATAAAACTTGGCAGAAATATGTATGTGTTATGGGCATAGGCTGGTATATCTAAAAAATAATACAAAAATTCAACCCAGGGAAAAAAAGTTCCCCTTAGAAGAACTAATACTTAAAGTTGAACCCAGGAGATCGTAAAATTTTATAATGTAGACATTTAAAGAAATTAATAACTTACGCCTTAATGCCATAAAAACTAATTTTTTGGGCTGGGGGAGTTCTATGTTAAACTGAACTGAACTTTAGAAAACTTTTTTAAGATAAGTTTTTGCCTGTGAAGGCGAAAATATTAATTTTATGCCTCAGTCGCATTTTCTGATAACAGCTCAATAGACAGCAAAGCACCATTCATAGAAGTTTCGCCAGTTGTTAAATTCTCGTACATTGTAGGTGTCATACGGTGGCAGAGGTATAGAGAAACTTAAGGTTTTGCAGTGTCTAAGATAATCGACAAACTTGTGTATATATACTTGATATTACCCCCTTAACAACTTTAATAAGTCTTACTAAGAGAAGATATTTTTAATTTTATTTTGATGTATAATATGTTTACGTGGTCCTACGCTACTCACAGGAATTTCTATATAAGTATGTATGTATGTATGCATATATATATACCTTCACTTTCAAACACGACCCCATAAAGTATATATTTTCTTAGTCCTAATAAACAGGGAAGTCGATTTAGATATGTCCGTCTCTTTTTTGTGGAACATATTCATACCATGCCTCCACTCCCCACAGGGTTGCCATGCTGAGTTTATATTTCAGAAAAAAAAATTGCCCCAAATAATTAATGAGTTTTACGCGAAACCCAAGCATTATTTTATTTTTCATTTTCACATTTGGGGCCATTTTTCCATATTTTCGTGTTGTTGCTTGGGATATTTTTCATTATAACTTTGGGGTCACTTTTTAAGGAGCCATTAAAAACTGCTGGGTTGTTTTAAGTCAATTCAATCATAGAAATTTAAAGTTTGCTGTGCGTGCAAATTGACGATATTTAGCTGTTACGACACTTAACATGTTGATACAACTTCTAGATTGTTTTATTTTGTCTCATAAGAAAGTTTTTTATTTGGTTGATGTTTTTCAGATTTATTTTTCAAATTTTTTTTTGTAGCTTCCGACCGGCACTTTGTTACAGAAGCATTATTATTTCAAGTTTTACTGCACGCTACCTGCGTAGAATTTTTTTAAGTTAATCCGCAATTGCATTATGGGGGGCCTAAATATGATCGCCCACTGCAATTTGAAATTGTATTTATTGAATAAAGTCGATACAACTGGAACACACACATATAAAGAGCCACAGTTTTTTGAAAAAAAAAATTTTTATTTTATTTTATTCAAGTTAACTTCATTTTAGTAACGTTATTTCAATATCGTGGTCATTTAATATAAGTACAAACCAAAACCAGCTATTACAAACAAAGTATGTTACTAACAATTCCTGACTCCCTGTTGTGATCTGTTACGGATTGCAGCCATTTTTGCTAAAAATCCTCATTTTCATGGATGTATGTGTGCATGTGTGTATACATACATATTAACTAAAAAGCAGCGTTACACTTAGAAAGCTTAAAGTATAAACATATGAGGAAGATTAAAAAAAGAAATTCCTTAACAATAATTTCTTTATGGTTCTGTTCATGATACAACTAATCAGGTAATCTCGTCCCTGCAACAACTACAAATTAGTACACAAGTGTCAAACAAAAGCTCATAGAAAAAAAACGGTGAGTAATAATTTTTGTTGTTTTATTTTCACAGGGAGAGCGTAATTTTGACATTTAGGCACTAATCAGCTGGGCCGACGAGATTACCTGATTCTTTGTATCATGGTTCTGTTGCTTTTTTTTTTTTTTTTTTTTTTGCTGAAATTGAAAGCTTTAGATTTGTCAGAGGCTTGGCATTTGTAAGAGGTGATTGCAGTTTGGAAATGTTTTTTTCAAGGCACATTCAACAAGGTAAACCCAAGGCAAATTCTTGAACGGTAGAATGCCAGAAAAATTAAAAATTTCATATAAAATAAATTTTTATAGCGTGAAAATGTCAAATTGATTTTAATCAGCTGGGCTCTTAATATTACCTGGTTGAATGTGCCTTGGTTTTTTTGTTTTATTTTTCAAATGTGAAATTTGCCGATCAGCTGCTCAAGTATATTAGAGTATCCACTCGAACAGTAAACGCTCGATTATTCGAACCTTCAGTCGATTAATCGCTCGAGTAAGAAAATTTTGAAATTTCGGAAAAAGGTTAACTTGAACAATGTACGTCGATTAATTGACAACTCAAATAATATTAAGTTTACCTTGTTTTCGAGCGTATTTTTTAGTAATAAAAGAACATGCACATATGTACTATATATTGGCCATTGGAGACCACAATCCTTTTGCTGTTATTGACAGGGAAGCCAACAGAGAAGTCTTATTGATCCAACAAATCTTTAATAATAGGACCTTTACCGTAAATCATGTTGACTACCATAATTTTCTTATATGTATCGGTTTTAAAAAGAAATTCGGCAGAGATTCTGGTAGTACAACTTTTGCAACAATATTTCAACAATATTTCGTATTAGTTTTTTGCACGAAATGTCGAATACAATAACTAGCTTCAACAACAGATTTTGGCAATTGCGAACATAAAAATTTTCAAACTTCTCATGTAGGGTTGTTATCTCAAAATTCAAAAAATGACAGCCAGCGCAAAAAACCCGGACTTTTCCGGACATAAAAAAAATAATTTTAAACAGTTTTGTATTTATTTATAGGGTTTGTTTACAATAAACTTTTTCAAAAACCCAACAAACCATTTTTCGTTATCAAATGTTTTGATTACAGAATTTAACCAATTGAACTCTTCGCACCAATTATACATGTTGAAAAAAATTAAATCCACTTACATATGTATGTACATAACATTTGATTACTTTTTGCTTAATTTTAAACGACTTGCAATTGAAGTGATTGATCTTCAATCTGTTGATGTGGAGCATTATCATAGCGGACGAATTTATTTATTTCAAACGATTCATCATTGTGGTAGTCACTATCTACAACAAATACATCGACTACCTTATCAATAGTATATTGCTCTTGTACTAAAGTGTTTACCAATAACAGTGGTGTGACTTTGGCAAGACCCAATTTCGAAAAACATATTGTTAGGGGAAACTCCTTATGCTGGCCAGGATCGACAACACCTATTCGAAATTCCGCTGAACCAGTATAAGGGCAGTTGAAATCTAAAGGTGTTGGTAATTTGACCAACAAGTCCATTGGTCTATCAGCCGTATTTGTTACTCTACAAGTAAAGGTAAAAGGTTCACCAACTTTGACAATATTCATTGCATCAATTACTTCCAAGCGAACATCTTTATATTCAAAAGGCTTTAAAAAGAATACGTACAAATTATTGCAACTAAGCGATAAAAAAATATTTAATGTGTTTTACTTACTAGTCTTTGTAATTGACTCGTTTGCAGTCGTCCTTTTTCGCCCAGATTTGAGCGCCAAACTATGTCCAACTTTCCCACCGTATTGGCTATTCTTAAAGTTTTAATATCCTTCGAAATTTCTGGTTTTGGCTGCAAATTATTTGTTTTTAAACAATATTTCTTTTTCTTCATATTATTAAATACCTTTATGCAGTAAAGAAATTGACAGCTATTATTTGGTTGGAGCATATTTTTTGAGGTAAATACAGACTCTCCATTTGGCAAAGTATTTAAAGAAGTCACTGTATATTGTTCCGCGCTGTCGAGTTCCACTTTTTCCAAGCAAAAGGGACCTGTAGTTATATTTTGTATTTGAGCTTCCAAATAAATTTCATCCATCTCAGCATTATAGAATTTCGTTTTGACATCCAAAGGTTTTAAGACTTGAAATTTGAAGAACTTTCTAAAATGCTGCGGCAAGCCAGCAGCTGTGGTATAGTTAACTTCACAAACAAGACTAAAATGCAAATGTTCCAATATTTTATTTAAAAAAACAAATACGATCTTTCTTACATGTGCGTGCCGATTTCTTTAACTTCGTAGCGAATGACATCATCTAACGTTTCCTCAGGAGATAGGGTTACTGGATTGGACTTATTCTCATGCATTGGCAAATTGATTCGTGTATTGTTTGACTGCAGATCGGCTTTAACAGTAACACCATCCACTGGATGCGATGTGCAATTGTGAACGCAAATGTAACTAGAAAATGTTTCTCCTAAATAGATGTTGCCAAATGATTGCGGAAGTAGCATAAACTGACCAGCAGCAAGAAATTCCGACCCTGCAATCGACGTACCTTCTGTCTCAGACACTTGTTTAAAGCTAAGCTGTGGAAGGTCGCGAGCCTCACAAGAAATAATTTGAGGTGACACCAAAGTGGGTCTCGTCAAACGCATCACTACATTTTTTTTGTATATTTATAAAAGTAACCCAATTATTAGATATGCAAACAAATACCTTTTAGAGCCAATAAATGTTCACTTTGATCTAATGGATTCATTTTTCTATTGAATAAATACAAGCAATTATACTAACAATAAATATATTTAAAAATTATATTAATGCAATTTTTGCTTTGCTTTTACCAACTTCTTATTATATTTTTTATTCAAAGTAAATTAATAACATTAAAGTTTTAAGCAAAATTACGGCGAATTTATGTATACAAAATTTCATACTGCCTACCCTGTTGTTCTTAAGAAATATACAGGGTACACTAATACAGGTAGTATCAAAGCAAATTCAAAAAATATACCTTGCTTTTTGTGTTTGAGGAAGTGAATGTCAAAAATAGTTTAAATTTTAAACAAAATTAATTAATCTGACAGTCACTTTCACAAAATATGAATGCGACTCATAATCAGTTTGCTTCTAACCACTACCTGTATTAGTGTGACTGATATGTATTCAATTTGACACTTTTGCTTTGCTTTTGTCATCATTTCACCATGAACATATGTATCACTTTTTTACTTTTGCATGTAGTTAATCAAATAAAAACATAAATGAATTATTTTTACTTTTAACAAGAATTTACATATATTAATTTAAAAATAAAATGTGGCCTCTTGTAATGGCAGTTTTGCGGCGCAATGCGGTATACATAACGTTACCTATCGCGGCAGTTGTTGGTTTTATAGGATACAATATGGAAAGTTTGCTATCCGACAAATACACACCATATAGCAGTATGTTGGGTCGTCTTCATACATACTTATATATCAACAGAATGTTATCTAATTGAAAATTTAAACTACTTACAGAATCTGTGCAAGAAAATCGAGCCGAGCGCCTCACCGAAGGTGACGTTCTGGAAAATGCTGGTCATGTGGAAAAATTACGTCTAAAAGAACATGTTTTAGAACGAAATTTGCCTCCTTCCTTGCAAAAGAAAATCTAGTGATAATAGATAATATGCCTATGTAAAAAAAATTAAAAGAGGACATACATTTCCCGATTGTTGGCCGTCAGTAGAAAATGTTTTGCCTCTTGTTATTTTGCAATATTTGTATTTAGAAACAGTTAATCTGAGAAAATAGACTTAAGTGTTTAAAATGATCTGATTCCACTCATATTTTTTTCTTAAACAGAGCCCAAATATAAGACACGTAACTTTTTAATCTATATCAATAAAAATTAAACGACAAGTGTTCCCAGGTGTAAATAAAGCGAGGTACTTAGATAATTTGGACGACGTCGGTATACCGTTTTAAGAGAGAAGTCTCAGTATTTTGATTGTAATCTACGCGTAAGCTTATACATGACATATGCTTACAGCTCCAGTTACAATTAATGCGAAAATTAAGTTAACGATAAAAATATGCACACGAAACCCAAAATCTAATATAACATGTACATACTGAACAAAAATACAGGGGACAAATTACGGCATTCGAATCGAAGTTCTACTCGATCGATCGAGTTGTTAATGCTTTTAATATAGGAATTCTAATAAGAATTTTTAAATTTCAAATCGAATGCCGTAATTTGCCCCCAGTATTCTTTTTTCAACTAACTTTCGACTTAAATAGAAGATATATACATATGTACAAATTAAAGCACCTTGAATCAATGTTCTAAAAATCCCATTTTTATTTAAATGCTCGCAAAATAATGTGGAGGAAAAACTATTGGGGGTCGGTTGTACATATTATTTTATTTCTATAAATCTGGGGCCAAATCGTCGCATTCGAATCGAAATTTCAAAATTCTTATTAGAATTCCTATACCTAAAGCATTGATAACTCGATCGATCGAGTGAAATTTCGATTCGAATCGAATGCGACGATTTGGCCCCTGACTCCGGGGAAGTTATGGGCGTTTTTGCATAAATTTTGTATGGCAACCGCCTTAGGTGATTGAGATAGGGATGGGGTAAGTTTATTCTAGGAATATGTTGGGGACGGAAAACAAATGTTGGCCTGTGAAACATTTAATTCCTTAAAGGGGAACTCCGGGAAAGTTGTAGGGGTAGTAACCCAAATGTTGTACGGCACCGCTCTTAGGGGGCGGAGATAGGGTGTAATTTTATTCCACAAAAATGTTCGTGTGGAAATATTAATAAGAGTTGGTCTTTCATTGCAACCGTGAAGGGACAACTCCGGGACAGTTTCGGAGGTTTTTGTGTACAAATTTTTAAGAAATGAACAGAAGTAGTCAAGGTTGTTGGCTTACATTTATGTACATACATCTGTCAGTTATCGAAAATTTCACCTTTTTTCATTCAAAATGCATGTGATATACATATATAAAAAAAGCTAAAAATGAAAAAAATTGGGAAAAATATAAATATCAAAAATTGGTCCCAGCAAGGTATTTAATCCAGGCTCTCGGGGTCAAATATATCATCTACTTATGTATATCTCGGTCAGTTATCGGGCGATTTTGCTGGACTTCGCTGATATTTCTGATAGTTGGATACCATCTACGAGTCCATGTGGCATCGGGGGGCTTCAAAAAGTTTATTTAAATCATAACGTGGACAGACGGTCATCGCTAAATCGACTTGCCTAAGGACCAAAAAAATATATGTATGTATACTTTGTGGGGTCGCAGATGGATATTAAAGAAATTACAAAAGGAATGACAAACTTATATGCATACATACATACATACATACTTACATATACCCTTATCACTTATGTGAGGGGTATAAATATACGCATTAAAATATTATTTGTTTTTAATTGCTGTTATTTCTTCTCATATGGCTGCATACAATTTTTACAATGTATGCAAAAAAGAGTTCAAGATGTTTTCAACTTTGACACAAGATAAGCAGGATTGTTTTCGAAGTTCACATTGCCGAATTACAATATACATATATGTATATGTAAGTATGTCAGACAGTTCAGAGCTTTTGTATTGGGGCATAAACATTACAATATCTCGCTTACTTTCTGTACAAAGAGAAGGTGAAGAAAACTAAACTTCTTTCAAAATCAAGTGTTTTTAAAATTTTTGATTTTTAGTTTTCTTTTTTAAATATGTATAACTTTTTTTGATTTTGATTTTTTTACAGAATTAATTTTTATATTTACTTTTTATTTTCATTTTTATAATAATATAAAAATAATATATAATTTTTATGCCAAAAAAATAAAATTTAAAATAATAAATGTTTTTTTACAAAAATTCGAAGTATGTAAAACAAGATCATACCTGCAATTCCAATTTTTCATTACGTTTCTATAAAAATTTTAAATTTTTATTAAACGTTTATAAAAAAAATTTGCTTACTTCTATGTATAAAATCCACCATACAAATCAAAAAAAAAGATATTTTTTATTGTGGCTGCTTTGAAATGAGTTCTTTTGCACAAATATTCTGAAGCCCCAGTGGCCTAATGGATAAGGCATCGGCCTCCTAAGCCGGGGATTGTGGGTTCGAGTCCCATCTGGGGTAAGAAATTTTTTTTTTTTATATATTTTCCTTTAATTTTCTTTTTGCTTAAAAAAAATAAATTTCTAACATCCCTTGCGGGGATCGAACCCGCGACCTTTGGATTAGAAGTCCAACGCGCTATCCTCTGCGCCAAAGGGACATATTGGCTTTTTTGTACAAATGCTTGATTTGTCGTAACCTTGTTTTAATAAGGTAACACAAGTATATATATTTTTTAATCCAGAACCCTTAACAACAAACTTTAAAAAACAGGGTGCTACCTATATTCCTACTTATCGACATACAGAGCTGCCACTTTTCTTAAAAATACCATATGTATTTTTCACCTATTTTCTTCGATCTTCTGTTTTAATGCTTCGTCCTATTTATTTAAGCTCAAGATCTTTTGTTTTTTGTTTTTTCGATATTTCGCCACCACAATGGGAAGCTTCGTCAGCTTAATAAACAATTCAAAATAAATAGGACGAAGCATCAATACCATATGTATATATTACTAATAGCTTGGAAAAAGTTTATTACCATTAGACTTAAGCCCTTATGACACTTGATAGTTTCCCAATTTAATTGCTATTGGATGGAGAAAAAGAAATGGCAAGCTTTAGAAAGAAAAAATCTATTTAATGACATAAAAAAACATGGTTGCGAGAACAAAAATTGAACGAAAAAGTAAAGTTTGCATACTTGAAATTTGCAAAGATGTGTAAAGTCACCCACTTTATATGTAAACTTATAGGGCCGGCAACACTTAAAAATTTTAGTGTTTAAACGTGAATTTTAGGTTAAGAGTTTTCACATTTAGTAATTTTTCTTAAATTAGCTAAGCTCTTTCCACTTCGTAAAATTTCCATACATGAATAATGTATAGGAACTGTACTTCAAAGTTTGTAATATGCAAAAAAAAGAAATGTCATACGCTTAAGGTTTATACATTTAGGGTGAAAGCTATTTAAAAAGGCGCGTTATAAGTTTAGTAAAGAAAACTGACCCCTTGTGACATGATATAACAAGCTTACAGAAAAACAATTTTGTAAATATAATTTTAATAAGCTTTATATATTATTTAATTATAAGCTTCTGATAAAAGCAAATATATTGTACAAAAGTTTTTTTTATATCACTTCAATGTGTTTAAACTTGTATGGTATGCCTTTTTGTTTTTTTTTTTAGCTTTCATAATTGATTTTTTTAATTAACTGATAGAAATAAATAAATGAATAAATGAAATGAAATGGGAAAAAATAATTCCTGTTTTATATATTTTAAATGCTCTATTAAAAACATATGCTCCGTATGTCACATGTGTCGCATGTGTTGACTTACTCATTTTCTTGGTCCATGTATGCAAAATCGCTGTTAAGAGTATGCACAGATTTAATTTCAATTTATTCGAAACGGTATTAATAAGTTGTTGTCAAACATGCATGGATTGGCAGTTGCGCATTGTTACACATTTCGCTTTGTTATATTGTGTAACATTTGCATGCCTTTAATAGATGTTTATTCATTTTGATATGGCAGCTCCGTGAAGACATTTATCATGCAAGTCAAGTTTATATCATATCTTAAAACACGTCGTGTTATAGCCTCGGTGGCGCAGTAGGCAGCGCGTAAGTCTCATAATCTTAAGGTCGTGAGTTCGAGCCTCACCCGGGGCAGTTTCTTTTTAATTGTATTACATGCGAAATATTTTTATTTTTTTTAAATTATTTGCTAAATATAATAATTTTTTTCTTGCAAATTAACTTTTTTACAATTTAAAGTTTTTTACTCGTTACAAAAGTAACCTCTTACAGGCGTTTTTATTATTTTTTCTTCTTTTACAGCAAATCAGGCAAGAGTATATATGTATATTATATTATACTTACATATTAAAGTTAATATTAATTGCTATGAAAATATATTTATATATATGACAGTTTACACTATTTGCCCATACGTTGTATAGACCACTCCTGTTGACACAAGGGACAACGATTATTTTGCTTTACCCACAGCGACATGCAGCAGTGATGAAATGAGTGATTACATTCTCCCCAAACTACCACACAATCTTGGCGGCCCAAAACGTCCCGTTTATTTTCCGCCTGACAACGAAGACAAGCATCTTAAATAAAAAAAGATAAAAAAATATATATAGTATAACAAACAACGAACGTACTAAAAAAAGTTTAAGAAATATGTATTATATATTAATTCTATTAATTATAATAAAAGAACAATCAGCCGTAAAAGTTTCTTTTTATATTTTTTGTTCTCCTAAATAAATTCTTATACACAGAGCACAACTTTAAGAAAAACAGCTGACCGCAAAAATTCGAAATTCTACTTCCAGCAACACTTCTCCCGGTTTGTTTAGAAAACTGAAGTTTTGTTCCCAGGAATATTTATAACTGGACTTAATAATAATTTTTATTGCTAAATTTATGTAAATATACATATGTATATGTATTTACATAAACACATATACATACATAGATACATATTTACGTTTTTGTTAGCTTAATAGCCGTCAATTACTTTGTACCTAAATACGATGACATTGTACTTTAATTAACAATTACAAACATAAGAAAGATTTCTTCTACATTGTTAGACAATATTAAATATGTAAATCTACAAATAGTACATATGTATATGTACATACATTTATGTATGTATATACATATGTACATGACAAATAAATGTCAAGTGCCAAATAACATTAAAGTTAATAAATGATTGTTGACTATATTCTCCTGGTACATTTGATAAATTTGTATATATTTACACATGCATGTAAATTTATATTTATTTGCGAGTAATGTTATCACATGATGACGGTGATCGTGAGAGTGTTCATTTCTATTTAGTAAATAATTCATCAATTAAAGGACTTTCAAATAACTGATTAAGGCATTTTAAATAAAGAACTTTAAAAAAATTTTGAATATAACTTACAACCAGTAATTTTTACATCAGAGAAAAGGTTTTATTCGGAGACTCAGTATTTTTCAATTTTGTTTAAAAAACTTTTTTTGATTAAGTTTTTTAAAAAATTTGAATAAAGCTGTGATAACGTTAGTTAAACAATTTTCCCCAAAAAGCTTTACCACAAAATATTATGCCATTGACATCTTTTAAGAAGCGCTTGAGAACCATACTTTGATATTTATGAATATGGGGGGTTAAGCTCACATATTTATTAAAATATATATCTTTAACATTTTAAATACATACACCAATAAATTTTTTTGTTTATTTTACCATGCTTGCTTAAAACCCCTTTTTAGGGGAAAAGCATGAAACAATTTTTTTCTTAAAATAAACTTACGCTTTTTGGGCAAACATCTGAAAGATCTCCCTAATGTATACGTAAACCATGCATATGTATGTACATATGCATGTTTCTTTAGTGTAGGCAATCACGCCATGCCCCCAATGATCAGTCACAATTTAAAAATTTCTTTTGACGTATAAAAACACACCTCCCATTTCAATTGAATTGCAAAAAAGACGGCAAGTAGTTATAATCAAAAAAAATATACTTTTTTATGAGTATGTACAATATTATCTACACAAGTTTTTGTTTTTTCACATTTTTTTTTTTATCGAAAAAGGGATCATTTATCAATTTAATCATCAAAGATTTTCTCCATATCAACTTTAATGAGTTCAAAACAAATTCAGTAGCTTCGCAAGACTTCCGTCATTTCTCATATTTTTATCTAAAATTTATGCAACTGTAAGGTGGTTACCACTTCTCTTTACTGAAGATGGGTTTCAGTCTAATTTTTTTTTTACAAACATTTGCACAAACGCATAACACCTCTACTACGTATGTGGTGTGGGCTTTAAAACTGAGACGATATATCTATTAAATAATGTTAAAGTTGTACTCTGTTTATTTTAACAGTTATTCTCTATTGTAAAAAAAACATGTAAAATAAATCTGGCAGCATTCAAGCAACACTATAAGATTTCGTATGGAACAACTGTAGCTTATGTTATTTCAAACAGAATTTTTTTCAAAATCTTAAAAATTATCGTTAATGCAAAAATTAATTAAAAACTTAATATTTTTATATTTCGTTGACATTGGCGGTAAGTACTTACCACGTTCACTTACACATCGGGACTCAAATAAGCTTTTACTTTAATTGCATTAAATTAACTCTTTACTGTCAAGGGCTCCCATAACTCACTGAATACTCTAAATGTAAATTTCAACGTCATGTTGTCAGTAACATACGATATTTCAAACTTTTTTTTGATGTTTTGGTAAAATGCTTTAGAATTCTTAAAATACATACTATAAAACTAACATAATTAAGTAAGTTGATTTTTAATGACTACTCTTTACCAAGTTGTTGCTGGGTAATGTAAAACCATTTCTGTTTTGTTTTTTTTTTAATATAATGTCAAATTTCCAAACGAAATAACCAATGTTCAACTAAAACTATACATCGGAAGAGGTACCCTCAGTCCAAATTTCGAGTATCTAGCGGTGAAGAATCAGTCAGTCCGTAACCCTATTCCTTCATGTAATCATATATTGTCTATTTAAATTTGTCGTGTACTGTACGTTTTTAATCACATTTATGTAAATCATTGCATATAAAATATTTTTATGTACATAAGTGAAAATACTCCTTCATTATTCTCGGTCAGTGACTCATTAAAGAATCGTGTATTTAGTTAAACATTAATCCAATTTCATGAAAAATATTTCTTAGAAATATACCCCAAAAATTGCAAACCTTTTAATTCCCATTAAAATTAAAAGTTAATTTATTACACATTTTTTCCAGTAAAGTGCAGGTGGTTATTTTTTTTCTTTTTTTTTTAATAAATCATTGTATTTGTATCTTCACGTCCGTTTTAAAACAAGCTAAAATGCTCACTAAGCTAAATATTAAATTAATCATAAGTTGATACATATACAAATATACTTATACTTATATGCACATTCATATGTATAAATAAGAAAACATATTTATGTATATTTGCGTATTAAAAAATATATACATATTTTAAAATTGTTTTTAATGAATGTACACTAAATAAAAAGTAGTAGCGGCTTTTACTCCTGGTGCTAAAGTGCTAAGTGAGTTGCGTTTTTATGATAAATTATGTAAATTTTCACTTTTTACTGTTGTGTTGTGGCAATTTAAATCATTTACCATAAATACGAAACTTATTACAAAAGAAAAATTAAAAATCTTTTTCAATTAAAAAAAGACAACTTACAATTAAAAAGTTTCTTGATTTGATTAAAAAAAATTGATTTCAACCATTAAAAAAATGCGTATTATCAAATATATAATTTTTATTAAAAATTTTCACAAATACCAGTTACTGAGTAATTTTATCTGATGTGGTGCTCTTTTTCAAATAGCAAAAAATCTTAAAAAGTCAAATTCTCTAAAATTTTAGGCCCTCGTAAGTTCCTCGAAAATTAAAATTAACGTTTTTAGCACCGTAAAAATTTTTTGAGTTTTTTTTTTGCGTTTTTAACTGCGATAACATACCATATGTTTTGCGTTCGTTAAATACAAATAAATTTTTGCGTATTTTTTAACGAAGTTTCACTTTTATGTTGCTTTTTATTGCAAAAAAGTCTTTAAGAAAAAGTGGTCCTAATTTACGAGCGTCTACTGTATTATTTTATCATCGTATTACAGTTTTTTATGAGTGTTTTTTTATATTTACATATACTTTTGCAATAACTCAGCATAACCATATTTTATATGACAATTGATTATAATTGAACTTCAATCATCTCTGAATTGAATGTTGCGTCAATGTGAAGATATGACGCTTTTACATCTTTAAGCAAAAAATATTATTTTAAGTGGATTCACAAGGTCTTGTTAATTCAAAATGTTCTAAAAATATAACATAAGAAATATGACTATTGCAAATGGCCCATCCAAACTAATTGTGCGTTTTCTGATGCTGTTGGGTTATGCTGATTAACTGGTTTAAGAGTCCATTAAACTAAAATATAAAAACTTGAGATAACTTTTGTCTGCAAATCGTCTATTTTTAAATGATTGTAAATTGTTATAACTTTAAAACTGATGTAATATCTTGTGAATCCCTAAATTCCACTTGCGTAAATTATTTGTTTATTTATTATTATTCTCAACTTAAGATTACATTTTAATTGCAAGTACCGGATTTGGTCTAAACTTCCCTATTTGCCCAAATTTTAAAAGTTGAAATGTTGCAAAAAGAAAAATAAACAAATCCTTTACACATACACATACGTGGTAGAGGTATTATGCACTTTTGCAGATGTTTGTAATGCTAAATAATAATGCCCTGGGACCCACCTTCAAGTACACCGATCGACTCAGAAGCACTTTCGTAGTCGATTTAAGCATGTCCGTGCGTTCGGCTGGATGTCCATGTGTTCTTGTAATCAAAGTACAGGTCTCAATTTGAAGGACAATTTGGCACAAATAAGTTTTTTGGCACTGGCCAAACCTTATTTTTTGTGGTAATGATCGATCCATTTTCGGGCATAGCTCTAGTTCGTTACTTTCAAATATGTGCAAAACAAACATGTAAGCAATTGCATTTGTTCATTATTATGTATACAAATGTCTTACAATCGTCTGAACTAACACGGCATTCAGACTATGTTACTTGTAGCATGACTCTTTTCTTATTTCGTTTTAAAGTAACTTCCAAAAACTTCAAGCATTTACATTATGTTACTGCAAACTTGTCTCTTTTATATTTTTTGTTTTGGTTTCGTTGTTTATTCTTCTTCTTGAACGTTTTGACCATGGTACAATTACCTTACAAGGTAGTATATAATACCTTGCAAGGTAATTGTACCATAGTTTTGTTTGTCATTATAATGGCATATACGAAATAGAATAAAGAAAAATAGAAGAAAAAACGAAAACGTCAAAAGAAAAACGTCAAAAAGTAACACGAAAAACAGAAATCGTGTTACTTTTGTAACGTCTCTGCCTTCTCTAAACCCTCCGCATCAAAAAATTTAACATGTTACAAGTAACATAGTCTGAATGCCGTGTAACAATTTACCACATGGTGGCAATTACTCATTAACACTCCATTGTTAGTGCACTGATACATAACTTTAAAAACATTGTAATATCTGACAACCGTCTGTACAAAGCTTTATAAATATGTACTAAATCATTTTATTTAAAAAATACAAAAAAGCTATTTTAAATAAAAATTATTTTAAAAAAATATTTTTTTTCCCATACCGGGAATCGAACCCGGGCCTTCTGGGTGAAAACCAGATATCCTAGCCACTAGACCATATGGGACATATACACTAATTTGTTTGTAGTTAAATAAAATTGTTTTGACTTTAAAAAGATATTTTCGTATATTTTTTAAAAAATAATTTAAATGAAATTAATTTATTTTTTACAAAAAAAGTTTTTATTTCTAATATAAAATCTTATATGCGACTTTTTTTTTAAACAGTCAGTTTAAGTGCATATACACATGTATGTACATATGTAAGCAACTATATTTGATTGTATTAAAATAAAAATTAATGCACACACAATAGAAATATCTTTAAATTAAATTCATTTGAATACATGCTAGGTGTATAGTACATATGTACATATGTATGTAAATTTTTGTTGTATGTACGTATGAACATATATGTATAAATATGTGTAAATACATACATACATATGTATATGTACACACATGCATCCATAAATGTGACTATAAAAAGATATTTACAAAAAGCTGATGCAAGTTATTTGAAGATTACGTGACGTCATGCACGGGGGCTTGTCTTTTGACTGCAGGCGCACAACTTTTGCATAAGAATTACATATTTTTAACGACGAGTTTAAAAGCCTACATTATAAGGTTAAAATGTATGAAAAATAACTATTCTACGAAAATCATACAATAGGTTTGTTTGACGTAAATTCAGGTTTAGTTTCGAATTGTTATATTTGGTCGGTTTTTAATTTAATGAGCGATATGTGCATTCTCAGTAGTGTAGTCGTATTACGTTTTTCATTAACAATAACTGTTTAAAAGTAAATAAAAGTATGAATGTAGATTAACTTTATTATATTTAACAACAAAACAACACCTTAGATGTCATTCATAGGACGAGTGTTCGCGATTCGATTGTAAAATGTAATCTTTGTTGGAAAAAAATTATGTCAATACAAAGGATGACATTGCTTTTGAGCATTGATGCCCAACGAGAAAACATGATAAAAGAGAATGTTATTGTGTCTTCATAGAGGAAAAAGGAGTTATAAAATCATGCACGACTAGTGTAAAATTATGAACGAAGCGTTCTCAGTTCACAAATGTAAAACCAAATGTTGTCAAATCAAGAACTAAAAACCTAAAAATATCATTCGTATTTTTTTGATTTCCGTTGGTACTCATGTTGTGTACGTGTAAAACTCGTCAAGTGTTAAGTTCCTAGAGACTAGCTTGGCCGTCGTTGCTTTTGAGTTATTTTTTTTTTATTTTTTATACTTTTTACATAGTAATGAGAATATATGTACATATGTATATCAGTTTGTCCGTTTGTAATTATCTAATAATATTCATTTACGACCCCATTAAGTTTATATATATTTTGCATCCTTATATATAGGGAAGTCGATTAGGCCAAGTCCGTCTGTCTGTCTGTCTACAAGATTGGTTCACCACCGATCAAAATAAAAGTAAAAACGTAAACGAGTCCATTTTTTAGGACAAAGTTCATGCATATACATATCACAATATATGTATGTATCCCAAAAATATAGCCACTGCTGTTACAAAACTTCAAAGGCGGCGACCTAAATTGGGGAAATTTTTTTTAAAGGGAGCAGGGGAATTGTTATTCTCCCTACAATTGCACAAATTTTGTAAAAATTTCCATGCGCTTTATCTAATTTTGTTCTTGTTTTATTACAATATTTCAGGTTTGAAAGCAACTTGGCTAGACAATATGGTTAATATACAAAAAGATCAATGTGAATGGTATATAAGATTTGGCACAGCTGAAAAAAGCGACCTAACTTGATTACTTTCACAATTGCTTACCATTTTTTAAAATAGTAAGTTTCATAAAGGAGTTCGACCAAAACTACATATTATATATTTAAAAATTATCTAGACTCTTTAGCTTTAAACTTTTACAACTTAAAATTAGTTAAGCCATAATTGTATTTAAAAGTTGATATACATACATACATATGTTTTTGTATAAAGTTCTTATCTATGTACATATGTACATACATATATACACAATTATATATTCAAAAAAAGGTGCGAAAGGGTTTAATTAAATTTCCTTTATTAGTTTAATATTAACCAATGTATGTTTTATTTTCACTGTCGTCTAAATACTTCCGGTTTAAAATTAATTTAATATAAAAAATAAAATTTTAAACTGCCTTTTTAGTCAAAATATATTTAAAAATCTTAAATCAGACAAAAAATAAGCACAAACAAACAAAAATCTTTACAGCAGAGTAGCAAATGAACTTGGTGCTCATCATACAATTAATATTTGATTAAAACAATTTTATTTGTTTTTTTAATTTAATGCCGTTGGGCACGCAGTTAAATTGCATGAGACAATTTTTAAAAATGTATGTATGTTTGTATGTATATGTTCATATTAAAAATAAATAAATCTGTCTGTATTTATCAGATATTCTGAAATGACAGCTTTCGATTTATTTTTATTTAAATTTATATGTCTTGTATTGACATCAAGATAAAATGTAATTTTTTAACAAATATACACTTAACTAATTCAGCTTAAGACTGAAAGTAATTAATTTCATAAACAAACATACATACATACATATGTACTTACTTTTATGATAAATTAAGCTTCTCAACAAAATTTTGAATTTTTAAGACTAAAAACCAAAGAAAATGAACTCATTTAAAACGTTAAACAATGATTTGAGAAACAAAATACTTCTAAATTTTTCATATATGAGTTTATTTTTGGTTCATTATTATTGTGATAAGTTTTTTATTGAGGAGCAATATTAAAAAAATTTATTTTCCTGGCACAGGCGGAATGAATTTTCGAAACCCACTACAGTTTCTCGCGTAACACTCTATGTTCGGTTCTGAGCTTTGAAAGTAAATAAATATCTTCTATAACTCAACATTTTTTTTTTCATTCATTTATATCTTTTAGCTATTTTTGAGTTAGAACGAAATAATTTTACATTGTTTTATTAACCTACAAGAAATTGCTGATGTTAACAAACACTAAAACATTTTGATACTAACACATTTGCAAAAGTTTCCATCATTCTTGACTACACACAAAAAATTATCTAAGAAAACTTTACTTAAATCAAGCCATAGCGGTGTCAAAAGTACGGTGAGTACGGTTTTTCTTAAATCAAGTACGAAATTTCTTACTCCAAGTAAAATTTTTTAAGTACGAATTTCTTACTTTTAGCCACAATTAAGCCAAAATAGGATTGATTTAAGTTCGGAACCGTACTTGATGTAAGCCAAAAAAAGATTGATTTAAGCCATAAACGGGATTAATTCGAAAATGAAAAGTAATTTTTTTGACTTATGGACCTTTATTAAAGAAGAAGAACTTTATATTTTATTTTTATTTTATAATTAATTTATAATTAATTTATATTTATAATTTAAAAATTTCATTTTTGTACTTACCGAAGCTGGGATTCGAACCGGGGATTTCTGCACTACAGCACAAGCGCGTTACCTCTAGGCCACCGAGACACTTTGTTTTGAAATGTAAAATAATATATTTAAACAACAAGCTTTTTTCTGCTTGATTTGTTGAAGCAATCCGGTGAGTACGGTTTTTCTTAAATCAAGTACGAAATTTCTTACTCCAAGTCAAATTTTTCAAGTACGAATTTCTTACTTTTAGCCACAATTAAGCCAAAAGAGGATTGATTTAAGTTCGGACCGTACTTGATGTAAGCCAAAAAAAGATTGATTTAAGCCATAAACGAGATTAATTCGAAAATGAAATGTAATTTTTTTGACTTATGGAAAAAGAATTTTATAGTTTATTTTTATTTTACAGATACATAAAATTTATAATTTGAAAAATTAATTTTTTGTATTTACCGAAGCTGCGATTCGAACCAGGGATTTCTACACTGCAGTACAAGCGCGTTACCTCTAGGCCACCGAGACACTTTGTTTTCAAATGTAAAATAATATATTAAAACAAAAAGTTTTTTTCTGCTTGATTTGTTGAAGCAATCCGAATAGGCTTGATTTAAGAAAATGTAAGTAAGGATCGTACTTGAAAATTTCAAGAAAGATTTTGGATAAAATCAAGAATAAAATTCTTGATTTTAGAAAGCCGTTTTTCGTTCTGTGTAGTATTTCTATTATCGTTGATGTAAACAATTAATGGCATATACACAGTTGCATATTATTGGGTTTTACAAACATCTGCACAGACGTATTATACCCCACCACGTATTATAAAGTTATTGTGGCGTGAGTATAAATATTATTTCAAGCTTTAAGAGGCATAAGAGTTTAAGATTTTTTTGAAACTTAAATTGTTAACTCTGTTTATTGCAAATATTCATAAGCGTGTTCATATGTATGACTATACTTTATATGTATGTGTCTATGTTTTGACAAACATACACACATATGTCTGTATTTATAAATATTTATTACTAAAAGTGCATTTTTAACTGGCTTGAAATTTGAGTACTTGTGGGTAAACACAGAGAATGTTGGAGGCTCGTCTATACTGTATGTGTGATATGACAGACCCCCCATTTTGTGCCTTTTGGTATGTGTGAGAAGTAAATTTATGTACACGATGGCGTATGGCATAATGATTGATCATGTCATACGCTGACAATGTTAAATCATAGATGACAAATAATAAATTTTCTTTGGCATCATATATGAATTTTTGAAGTAGTTGTCCTGCATGGTTCAATTTGCCGTCCACCCATAACAGACAATCTCCCTAAGTTTTTACTTTTTTATAGTACGATGATACTACAATGATATTGTCATGCTCAACTTCACTTTTCGTGCAAATTTTGACTTCATACTGAATATGTCATAATGTTTCATCGATGAAAATGTCATAATGACAATGTCGCTCAACTACGCCACCGGATATTTGTGCATTTAAGTTTGTATTTAAACATGTGTATATGTATTAATGTGTATAAATTAAGAAAAACAAAAAACAGAAAACCAAAGTGATGATGAGAGCTTTAAAAATGCGATAAAAAAGTAACAAACAGGTACAACCTTCAAGCAAAATTTTGGCATCAGTACGATATGTTTTAACTTTATGACGACAAGTTTGTATGAATGTATGTATTTGTACATGTGTGTATGTATTAGTATAGTTAAAAATAAAAAACAGAATAAACAATCACATGAATACGACTATAAAAAACATGGTGCTAAAAACAAACAAGAAGTACACTTTACATTTTTAAAATGGTCTAATTAACGAAATTTAACATCAATTGTAACAATATTGTTAATCAACTTGACGAAATTTAGCTGTTTGTTGTTACTGTCACTAAAGTTAATATTAATGCATATAATTTTTGTTTAATGTATGTACATACATGTATAAATATATAATGTATACATGTAAACACATACATACATATAAAACAGATGAAAGAGAAAGGTTTTTAAAAACATACCATATCGTACCTAAATAATTCCCCACATTTTTACTTTTAAATTAATGTATTGGTCCTAACTGCACTTAAATAATAAAATGTTCATAAATAAAAGCAACTAAAAAAATTGTTTTGCGCGTTAAAAAGGTTTTGCTTAAAAATTAAACAATTCAAAATTTTTATTCAGAAAAGGCTATGATTTCCAAGGATAGTAATATTTTAGGCGATTTTAGTAGACACTGAAAGAACATAATTTCTGCTCACAATGACCACTTAGAGACTGTGGCGGGTGTGAATTTTATCTTAAAAGCGGTGGCACATAGAATCCGTCGTACTTCAAGCGTTGCCGTTTTAACTGACATTTACGTAATAACGCAAGAGGTTAGCACACAGAATCCTTTATTAAAGGATGTTAAATCAGCTGATTTTTTATATTTTATATGGCCGCGTGCAACAACAACTAATCAAAATTAAGGTCATGAACCAGCTGGTAGTTGTCAAAGTACTTGACGCACGTTAAAAGTTAAAAGTTGCCCAACTTTAGTACATTGCGTTGAAGGAGACGTACTGAATGTCACATTGTTCATAATAAAACATGTTTTTCAACTTAGCTGTCAGTCAAAAAAGGCGAAGTATGACGTACGCCTTTAGGGTTTGGTTGTATAAAATATTCATGAAAATAAGTTTAATTTTTTATTTTTAATTTTTACAGTAGTTTAAAGTGTTTGTATCGCATTATTTCTACAAAAAAATGTTTTTTAAGGACAAACCCATGGTACAATTACCTTACAAGGTACTATCGCTATGGCAACAACTACAACAAACTCGATACCAAATTTATGAAGTTGTTGTAAAAGCATCCCCGTTTATGTCAAAAAACGTACTGTTTGACAGATTTAGAGAGTGGAAAAACTCTAGCAAAAAATTGTCAGCTGTTGAATCGATACTACCTTGTAAGGTAATTGTACCATGGACAAACCCTTTTAGAAAATGTGACGGGTGTGACATTTATTCAACTTTTTTAAATGAATAACCCGAATTGACCAAAACCAGATTTAAAAGGAAAAGTTTTAAGCAAAAAAATGTTTTTTGCAACTTGTATTTTTTTATTTAAATCGATTTTTAGGATATGTTTTACAGTTTTTGTTTTTGTTTATTACAATTTTAAGAAACACTATTTTTTTTAAATAAAATGAGACCCATTAGAACAACAGGCACTTAAATTTTTTTTTATCAAGCTTTCCAAGATATGTTACAATGTTAATTTAATAAAAATTGCAATAAGTACGTACATGTATCATCTACATTTTAGCCACATTTTTCTATATATACATTTAGTTTTATTTGCCTTTCTCTCTGTTTCTCTTTCGTACTCTTGTTTAGTTTTTTTTTTTTAAATACTTTTGTTCAAGAATGATAGACTATTAGAGATTGCGACTTGCGCATGTTTGCCTCTCTGATGACGTAGTTTAACCCATGCAAGGGTTGCCTATTCTTTGTATTTTTAAATCATTTAGGGCTTTATTTGTATTGAAAACTTTAATTTGCATGACTAATATTAATGGTCCAAATGAGAATATTTTAAATTTGAGATATGAATATGAGCGTAATAAGTTTAAATGCGTTAATTTTAATGAACTAAGGATGTATGCATGCATGTCTATATAGGTATAATGGATATAATATATTTGGAACCAATTAACAATATATTAAGCTGAAGATACCCCAGAAATTAAGATAACACATTCCCGAAGCCGGTGTCAACCTGGCTACTTACTCAATATTGAATTTATAAAAAGCCCTTTTGGAAGCCAAGAACAAATGTTCGATATAATAGTTTTGTTCATTTTTTGCTGTAAATGAGAAAATTTTTATTGAACTTGAGAATTTGCATTTGAAATTGTGAATATATTTTAATTGGAAATGAGAAAATTCCAAATAAAATTTTATTTAAAATTAGTATGAACGTACATACAATACGTACAACATAAATGCATTCATAACGCAACATAAATAAAAATATGGAAAGGTAAATACAAATCTATGCAGGCAATTTTATTAAATAAGTAGCAGAGATATATTCTGGCCTATCTTCCAGATCCAAACTAAACTAATTTAATGTTGTGATATGCAATCTGTGGTAATAACACACGTTTTTAATTTCTTCTTAAAAGCGAGCCTTTGATCTCCGACATTGGAGAAGATTGACGTGTGGTACATTTATCTTTGCCTAAACATTGTTTTTTTCTCCAACCATATAATTTTATTAAATTAAGCACTGCAAGAATGCGCTTTATTTTTAACGCGTCGATGAAGCGTTTTAAAAATTAGTTGAATACGATGGTGGTAGAAGGCATTTTCTAAAAACAAATCTTGATTTAATATAAATTATTTTTAATTTTAAATTTTTAATTTTTTTTGGTTTTTTTCTCAATATCATGTAAAATTTTCTCATTTTTTATTGGAATTTTCTCAATTACAAATAAAAATTCTGAATTTCAAATGAAAATTCCCAATTTCGTTTGGAATTTTCTCATTAACAATGAAAAATGGCGCAGTAGTATGTTTACGTACCAGAGAATAGCATAATTACGTTTTATCTTGATTTTATCTGGTGTTAAACTCTTAAGCGATTTTAATGAGTTGAACAAAAATCTGCCTCGAATAAAATTATCTTCGTTTGATCAATGCATGAATTTATACATTGTGAATTTATTCAGTATGTGAATACTTTTGTCAAAGCTATATCAGTGTTGTCATAAGTTGATAATACAAAGTTTCTAATTGCTTAAAAACAAAGCGCTAGATATTTGAAAAACAACTAAATCACACTACATCATCTAATTTGAATTTTACCCAAAAAAATTTTGTTTTTTTGTATCCATAAACGTTTAAAATAATATTAACTTTCTGTTAATTATGCATAATGCTGAATCAATTTTAACACAATTATTTAAGCATTTATAGCCACAAGAAAATCAGCACTTAGCACTGTTTTTGAAACCTTTAGTGCCAAACAAGAAATATTACAAGAGCTATAGCAAGCCTTTGTTATACACGGCTGGCAAAGTTAAAGAGAAACAACTACGTCAACTTACGTTAAACAATGAGCATGGCGCCAATTTTTGTCTGTTATTCTCATTAGGTGCAACATCCCTAAAAAAATAAGACAGTCATTCTCTTACTCTTTGCTTTTTTTGTATGGAGTTTGACACTAAAATTGAAATTATTATTGCTCTAGATTAATTCCTAATTTTGCTGGAAAAGATTTATATGTTATGTGAGATTTGACAACCCTGCACTAAAATCACTTTGACATTTCTCCAAAAAATTAATTTGTCGAATTTCGTTATTTAAAAAGAATTTTTAATTTAAATTTATTAAATATAGTGCAAAAAAATAATAGTTATTATAAAAATTGTGTGCGAAGTGTATTTAAAAGCTATAAGAGCAAAAAAAACTTATTTAAAATTTCGAAGCAAATCGTAAACACGAAGTGTGCAGTGGGGCAATGCATGCAAAACGATCAGAAAAATTCAAGTGAGAAATTGTGCTAAAACTAATTGTGAGCGTGTTCTTAACAAATCTTATTTTAGCTGTGTCCTTTTACTCTTTCCCAAAAAACCATGAAAAACAAAAAAAGCTTCGTATAAAATTTTGCAATCGGCCTGACAGTAATAAAAAATTTTTTTGGTTAAATTAAAAAATATTTTAATATATTGCTCAAAAATGTAAAAACACTTATGTCTTTCGTTGAAACAAATTATTATGTTTATATTTTTATTTAATAAGAATTTTAAAGTGTATTTTTGTCAAAAAATCAAATCCAACAGGACCGAAATAACTTTTCAAGAAAAAAGCAGGCACAATGAAACATCGTAGAATCAAGTAAAGCTCACCATTTTGATAGTATTAAACTATATTTGTTGAATATCATGTTCTCTGTAAATTTTTTTTTTTAGTAGGACGGTCATTTTTTTAATTTTGATAAAAACGGGTAACAACGATAATTATTATTTTTATAGATAAGTTTAAAAAAATAATATTTTTTATCTTTTGATTTTCATTTTTTCATTTTAACAGTCATTGGTTTTAAATACTTATTGAGGCACACATGTAAAAATAAAAATACCTTTATAAATGCTTTCTTACAATGTAACTTTTTACATTAAAGATTATCTTTTTTTCTTTTCTTGAACAAAATGTACTAAAGGCATTTTTCATGATATATGCATGTAAGTATGAACTTGAATGAAAATTTTTGGTTTTTAACGAACTGTGTAGAAAAGTAGTCACTTCAACTCGTTTTGTCAACAAACAAAAATTTTATTGAAGGAATATTAAAAAAATTGCATCATGTAAATGTAATATTATAGTTTCGATTTTTTATTGGTTTCAAGTGTTTGTCTATATGAAAAAAGTTTACAAATAAACTACTAAATTTTACGTGTTTTTGTAAAAAAATTAACGAATAGTGTGTGAGTGTTTATATTTAAAACAAAAACAAATGTTTGTTTTTTTTTTATATATATCCCTGAAGGAAACTTGGGAACAAGTGTCCCCATGTCAACACTTTTATCGACTATTATGTTGCCTTTTTGGCGACATTGTCAACAGTACGTCTACAGTTTTATATTAAGCTTTGATAAGAAGAAAAGAAAACTGTCAGCGGCAAATTAATGCTTCAGTTTGCCGTCAAATGCAAAAATGTATTAGCAACATTATGGCCTTTATTATTTTTTCTGCGTTGCTATAAAAGTGATTTATATACACAAATCATACTTGTTTTCAATGACAGACGCATGTTAAATATCTATTGCAAAAACACATTGACAATGGTTTAGCTTATCAGTAGTACTGTATACTAAAATTGCTAAAAGGTACTAGTTAATCGCTGGTTTCAATGTGTACATATGACCCCAAAAGAAGCACCTTGTCAATAGTACCAATGTCAGCAGTTGATTTTTTGTTAATAGCAAAGAGCATTGTCTGAGGTATAGCTTAACAGTAGTACTGGTGACAATGTCAGTAGTGAGTTTCTAGTGATTCTCTATTGACATTTCCTGCAGGGATCTTACAAATTTTTTTTACCAAAACAGGCAGCAAATTAACACCTGCTGCTAAAAACTTTTTTTAAAATCTCTTGTATATGAACACATATTATTTTTTTTCTTACCTAAGGTATGGGTTACCAAGTTTTTGTAAATAAAATCAAAATTTTTAAAACAAACTTTCTTTTTAAATATTTTTAGCACACAAACGTTTCGTCCATATTATGAAAAATATCTTTATAACGAAGAAATTTTTTAAAAACGCATTAAAAAATTAGATTTATTTTTTGGCCTTATGTTTTTGTTTGTTAACTTTACTTGAAAATCTGGTCACACCGAATAAAATATATAGGGAGAGAATTTGCTTATTACATTTAAAACAGAAGGATTTTGAAATAAAATTTAAAATATGAAATGGGTAAGCTAGAAGTATTTTGGTTTGTGTGGATAAACCTTAGAATAAAATCGCTTAATGCGGAAATCAAGCAAAACACAAATAACCAAAAACGAAAATTTAGTAAAACAATAAACTAATACAATTTTTAAAATTATTTAGGATTTAATCCCAATTTTCTTGTTAATTTATAGGGTTTGTTGTTGGTTAAGTTTGTCTATATGCATTTCATTGGTTCTTACACCAAATCATCAGTAGACTTCAACCACCCAAATTCTTAAAAAACTCATGAATATTTACTGTCTTTATATAATAACCTCATTAAACAAAATGAGAATTACTATAAAAAACCAAAACGTTCAAGTTTTTTAAGAATCCAACAAACCATTATTCGCTATTCGCTTGTTTTGATTTTCTTTTTCCCCTTCTTAAGAAAACTTGAACGTTTTGGTTTTCTTATAGTAATTCTCATTTTGTTTAATGAGGTTATTATATAAAGACAGTAAATATTCATGAGTTTTTTAAGAATTTGGGTGGTTGAAGTCTACTGATGATTTGGTGTAAGAACCAATGAAATGCATATAGACAAACTTAACCAACAACAAACCCTATAAATTAACAATAAACTAATTTTAAATGTTTTAATTTTTTTTTCTAAATGTTATTTAATATTATAAATTATTTGAACATTTAATTTTTTTATAACACGATTAACAAAAAACAAATTAGAAAACATTTTCTCCAAAAGTTAGGAAATTGTCCCACTGTTATGCTTACATTATTTTTAAATGAGAGACTGTTTCGTGACGTCATTTGACCACATGCGCAGAAAATGCAAGTTTTCAATTTGTTATGTCGTAACCTTGTTATTTATTAATCTTGCTTTTGTTTACCAACGCGATCTTTTTAAACAGTGTTGCCATGTCAATATTAAAAAATACCCATAAATCCAAGAAACAAAAAACACCCAAAAGGTGTTTCTTATTAATGAGCATTGACGTGTGTCTCATTTTAATCAAAGCGTACAAAAAGAAAATCTGATTGTTCAGTGTGCGATCATTTTAATCTCTTTAAAAATAAATAAAAATAAAATATAAACCAATTTATTTATATTTAAATCATTTTTGTTTTCTTTAAGATGTAAATTCATCGATTTTTTAAAAAAAATTTTTTTTTATTAATTTAGGCCGTTTTACGTGGAATCGACCATCAAAATTTCTTGAATATACTTTTCACCTGGTAAGTGTTTGATAATGAGTATTAAAATTAACTATCTAAGTGCTCTTTATTTCCAACAGTAACTTTTAATTATATTTTCAGTTATTCAAAAGCTTTGAAAAATTTTGCAAATGTTTTTCTTTAAAGGTAGTTTTATGTGTAAATTATTTTTGATTTTTTTTAAACCCCGAAACAACAAACACTTATCGCTAAAACAAAAATATTAGAGTTGTCCTTTATGCATATACATATCCATATGTAATTGCGTATGTCTGTCAAAATGATAATTTGAAAAATATATTGGTTTTTCTTTAAGATGAAAACAAGGTTTCCTAATTTTTTGGGTCATTTTCCATAGATTTGTCCTAAATTTGTTTACAATAGCTGAGTGTGTGCCCGAATTTTGTTTTATTATTTACCGAAACTTAAAAAGTATTAAGTGTAATTTCTTGTATATTTCTGTATATTTTGCTGATGTCATATGATTTGTCAAATCCCAAATACAATACGCTGTAGCAATGTTTTAACGAGTTCACACATCAATTTTGCAGTGAAAAACTTTATTAAGTAATCAAATCGCACACTTAATCAAAAACAGTCACAGCCCGTCTGAAAGCAATTTTGGTGCATTATTTTTATGTTTTGTATTTTTTTCAGTTTTATAAATACATACGTACATTTGTATTACGTCTATTATAAACACGTTTATTTATACTATAAACGTAAATTAACTTCTTCTCTTACCCGTTTTTTAATTGCTTATCTTTAGAGAAAATATTTTCCTATCGAATATATATTTTTACAAAATACTAATGCAGCAAGTAACTGCAGTAGTTGTAACAACATCATTCCAAATAAGGCTGCACAATATTTTCGTTAAATTAAAAATTGACTTTGGAAAAAATCATCAAACTTAAAGTTGCTAAAAAAAATAATGATGCACTCCCGTCCTCACAAATCTTTGCCATTTTACAAATGGCAGCCCTAAAGCAAAATGCACGTGATTGTGTTTTAACGATAAATAATTGAGAGAATTTTTCTTCATTTTTAAACTGCAATGAAAAACTGCCGAATGCGAATGAGTGCAATATGCATGTAATTGTGATAAAACGCTTTGGGGAGGACGGTAGTGTTAGCGAACGGTTTACTATATAAACAACTGACATTTACATTTCATGCTTTAGTTCCACTGTGGATATAATCAACAAACAAAAGGTAAAAACTAAAATGAAAGCAACAAGTTTCAAAAGAAAAAAAAAACTTAAATGATTGTAACGCACAAAACTTGATTAATTTAAACAAACGTTTCAAATAAATTAAAAAAATTTTAAAATAATTCAGTCAGAAATACTTATATATAATAAAATATTTATTCAAAAGTGATACGTTGTGATTTTTGGAATTATTTAATTTGTGTGAAACCTTCGTCAGTTCAATGCGAAATTAACTCTTTCTATTTAAGACAGAATTTCGAACAAATTATTTAATAAAGTAAAGTGTAAATATTTTAACAACATAAAATTATTGTTCTGTGCAAAAGAATCGCTTATAAAACTACTCATGCAAAAAAGGTGTTTAATATTTATAACAATTAATCTAAAATATGTTAAATGAATGTTTAATTAATTTTAAATTAATTTTACATATAAAAGTTGTGTATCCATTCTAAATAATATGACAAGGCTAGTGAAATGGAAAAAAAATCGCAATAACTTGGCTTATTTTGATTTGAAATTCAAAATCAATTTTGAATTGATTTAATTAACTTTAACAAAGTGCTCTTCTCTAAATTTATAATAACAAATGTTCAAACGTCAATTGGAACAATTAATTAAATTCATAAGTACTTATGCAAATGCAAATAATTTTGCTATATTTTTACGTAACAAAACAAAACAAACATTTTTTGCAACAAAAAACTTTCCTTAAAATTTTGCCAAGGGTGCAATGTCACTCTTAAAAAAAATCTAAACAAACTAAAATCCAATGTGTGACCTACAACTTGCCAACGAAAAGATTTTAGTAAACGTGATTGTGATAAAAAAAAAGAAAATATTAAAGATCGTGTACAAGTCGTAAGATAAGACCGTGAATTTCTTATTTTATTCGTAACAAAAATAGATCACTGATGTTTTTTAGTATACAACCATACAAATGAAAATACGGTTGTGTACATTTTTACAATGTTAAAGTGTTTTTTTTTTTTGGCATGTTTATAAACAAATTCATTAAAAAAATACATACATATGTGCATATAAAGTTGTATATATGAACATACCGTACATGGGAGTATTTATTGCATTAAAAAAGTAATTAATTATTGATTTCATTGACATTAAAAAATATTTCAAATAGAATTTGTTTTTTATTTTCAATACTTGTAATATAATAACAAAATTTAATACAAATATATTACTTTCATTTCAATTTTTGCTTTATGCCGGTTGCTGTGTTATGTCCATATTTATAAAAACTTTGGATAGTTCCACGTAAAACAGCCTAAGTGGGAAAAAGTCGTTTTCTTATTGAAATAAAATGGTCAATTTAATTGATCGTCTTGAAAATAAAGAAATTGATCGGAGCACATACAAAACGTTGCATGTTTTTTTTTCATCTGGCAAGAGTTTGGAACAACTAAATACTGGAAAAGCTGGGCTCCCTAAAAATTGCCCCAACTGAAAAATGGCTACAAAATACCTAATAAAAAAATGGGAAAATGAAGAATTAAAAAAAAGAATAAATGGCCCCAAATTTTTACATTGACAATAGCAGCACAAAAATTTGGGGGCATTTTTCATTCCTGAAAATGGATTTAATTTCCTTTTTGAAATCAACCAAATTTTTTTGAATGTTTAAACAGTTTCTTTAATTTTTGAATTTTCCACACTATAAAAAAAATTCAATTAAAAATTATTCAAATAAGACAAGGCAACCGAACGTTAATAAAAAATACATTTTTACATAAAAGCTAACAACAGAAAAGCTAAAGTATGCGAATCCCATTTTGGAGATATCGTAGAGGTACAATTATAGTGCTAAATAAGCCTTGTAGACAGCATGAAACCTACGCAGCTTATATAAAAAATACTTCATATTTCAAATAAGCTTTCTAGTTTATTCCCGGAACTAGCCGAATGGAATTCTTTTTCGAAAACCGCTATAGTTTTCGCCAGCACTCTACGTTTGGTACTGGAGTGTTGGTAGTAATATCTTTTATTTACCTTAAAAATAAATATATGAAAAAATATTTTCTTCTAGAAACGAAACAAAGTGAGCCTTCTTTACTTAACTTTGACTTTAAAAAAGGTCCAGAAAAAATTTGGGGTTATTTTAAAAATAAAAAAACACCGCTGATATACATAAATATCAAAAAAAAAAAAAAACAGACGGGAAAAATTGCACTAAATTTTTGTTTTTTGCTTTCAAAATCATAAAATTTTTTAAATTTCAATTTTAAATTGTTTAAAATAAAATATGTAGGTTTGATGTTTACAGTTTACACCCGTAACAATGAAGTTTCGTGCTTATTTTGTACTAATTTAAATAAATAAATGAAAAACCAACTTCATTAGGTAATGATATGATGTCCTTTTTCAGTAAAAAGTATTAAAAGTTTTAAAAGGAAGATTCAGAGTATCCTTAAACAAGCATTTTTTTAAATTCACCCACTGGCAAAACAGATAAACGAAAATTATGAAACTTGGCGTTGTGAATTATATATCGAAACCCATTATTGCTAGATTTATAATCAAAAAAGTTTTTCAAATTCCACACACTTTATATAGATTATTTATAGTATTCATAGATTTCCTTTTTTTTCCAATACTCTCTCTGGCAATTGTAAAAACCAAAAGTCCTGCTTTCAATAATTCTAATGTAAATTGTAAGAAGTTAAATGATATTTTGGTTTTTAGCGTGAATGTTAATGAAAATTCCCATGTGTGATGCAAAATCAAAAAAAAAAAAAATCTAAATAAAACTATTAAACAAGACATAACGAAAACGTATGTTTCAACAAAAAACCAAAATGAAAAGATAAAGAAAATAATAAGTAAAACGCGCAAACTTTTACCAATATGCATACACGAGTGTGTAAACATACATACCCAATAAGCACAAATTTTTTGTGAATTCCAATGTTGGAATTCCGGTGTGAATCCAAGCTTGAATTACATTTAAAATCCATCCTCTTTCCAGTCTGTTTGAAGTTTGTTAAAAAACAACAACAAATTTGTTTGAAGCATACGTTATTTATGGCACAGAGTTGATGGAAAATCATTGGCGGCGGTGAAGATGATAATTTTATAATTAAATTTTCAGATTAAAGTTCGGTTCAACTTGAATCACACCGTTATTCAAGGCTGGAATTACACTATAAAGGTACTGTTTTGTTCGACTGTAATTCAATGGTTAATTTTGCTGGATTCGCTATTGAATTCAACTGTGTTTCAACTGTAATTCAACACTGGAAATTGGAAATTGTGACTTGATTTCAAATGTAATTCCACTTGAATTTCAGCCAAAATGCTTATTGGGTACATACATACATACATACTTACAGACATACATACATAGATACATACATATATACATACATACATACATACATACATACATACATACATACATACATACATACATACATACATACATACATACATACATACATACATACATACATACATACATACATACATACATACATACATACATACATACATACATACATACATACACACATACATACATACATACATACATACATACATACATACATACATACAGATATATATACATACATACATACATACATACATACATACATACATACATACATACATACATACATACATACATACATACATACATACATACATACATACATACATACATACATACATACATACATACATACATACATACATACATACATACATACATACATACATACATACATACATACATACATACATACATACATACATACATACATTATAAAGTAATTTTTATTTTTAGTAAAAAAACTCAAGATTCATTTGACTTTCAAATGTTTCCTTGTAAATACAGTCAAATCCCGATAATTCGTAATCGCAAGGGATCGGCCATTTCTTACGAATTATAGGGGTTTTCGATTTAGCGGGATTTCGATTTAACGGGATTAAAATAAAATAAATACGAATTAACGGGGTTCTTCAATTTATTTAATAAAACGATAAAAAAAACATAAAAAACACTGATGTAACAAACTGATCTTAAGAAAATAAACACATACGCAAGCAAAAGTAAAAACCTACGCAAAAGAATAGCGGTAAACAAAAAATCATTCTTTTCATGTTTCTGTTGTTTTTATTACGAATTATAAGTGATAGTTAGCAAACAATTACGATTTATAAGAGGTAAAGAAGATTTTATTTTCAAAAAAAAATACGAATTAGCGAGGGGACCAAAATGTATGGAAATTTTGCGAATTAACGAGATTTTTTCAAGGGACCGACAGTTTATTACGAATTATCGGGAATTACGATTTATCGGGGTACGAATTAACGGGATTTGACTGTAATTATTATTTGCAGCCACTGATCATCCCGGGATTTCCGGGATCGGGTTCCCAGGATTGGCTTTCCTAATTTCGATAAATGATCTGCTCCATATTACAATTAGTAAAAAAAATATCCACTTAAAAAAATACGAGTTAGCGCCTTTCTATATTAAGGTAACGATATGTAAGGTCTGGTAAAACATCATTCTGAAAGAAATGATAACTTATTTACCTATATACATACATACATATTAACGTATGCATGTATGTGCATATATACATACGTGTTCTAGTTTTTATGTTTGTTTTGCTCGTATAAGAGCAGCTTATTTAAATTCTCTTAAATAAAAATTGCTTTTCCTGTTTTGTTTGTTTTTTTCTTTTTAGCGCAGACAACAACCAAACTCTCGTTTTTCAAATTAAACTAATGTAGTTTTACAGTATTTATATGTTTATTAATAACGACGAAACAAAACAAAGCTCAAGCGAATAAAAAAACACAGCACCTACAGATATGAGTGGACGTGATAATCGTGGCAGCGGGCATCATCAGCCTCTAAGCAATGCCATGGGAAAAATTAAGGACAGATTATCAAGAGTAAGTAAATCTGTTTAATTTGACATTATTTAAAAAAAACACAATCTGATTTTTTGAGCTTAAGGTCAATAATAATTATTCTTTATTTGTTTCAATTAGTTTGCCAATATTTCGCTACTCCTTTGTGTAGCTTCGTCAGGGCGAATTTTGTTTTTATTTATTATAAAAAATTAAGGTTTTTTTTTTTAACAAACAATCAAAAATTAATTAACAAAAAACAAACAAATGTCAATATTGAAAAAATTCTTAAACAGTACATACAATATTATTTAAAACATTTTTAACATCCGTTTCCGGTTTTGTTAACTAAATGCCTATAACTATGAGCAACATTCTCCGTATCCGCCTTAAAATTAATTTTACGTTCTGTTGGTATATTTATTATTTGAAACATTTCTAACATATAACAATATGGCAATGGGACATAATAGGACACCTTGTGAATCCCCTAATTGTTTAAAAATATCAAAAACTTAAAACTTCTCTAATATGAACGTATGCGTTACACTAATTTATACAAATGTTACTCATACGTCGTAATGCGTAAACTAAATTGTGTAGTAAAAACTAAATAAAAACAGGGATAATAAATATTTTAAATACTTGCTTGTATTAAAATAAAAAAAAATCTTTTAAATTCAATTATTCATTCGCTAAAATTCTTTTTAACATTTGTTTTGCATTTGCACACTATTTTTTAACTAATGCTAAGTACATTTTACAAAGTCGTCATTTTGAGACGTCACATATTAACTCTATGTAATATGAGTCAAAATGACAACACATAACCTAATGCGTAAAATATTTGAGTAAAAAAACATAACATTATAAAATTAGTAAAACTTAAAAGGAGTTTTAATTGAAATAAGAATTTTATACTTATACATACATAAGTACATACATTGAGAAATTTTTAAAACTTTATATTTATACGTATTAGATTAGATTTTGATTCAAAAACTTTTAAACAAAGATTGTTCGCAGCACTGAAATAAGCATTTTCTTTTTTCAAATGCTCGTGTATATGTTAACGTTTCATATATATTATAATGCTCATGGTATAGTCGCTGGTTTTTTTTTTATTCGAGTTTGATCACTCGTTTACACTGTCAAAACACTATGTTCACAAATTTAGTATCGTGTTTGTTGTAGTTGTTGCTGTAGCGATAACACTTTGTAAGGTAGTTGTACCATGATACTGCTCTAATCCACTTTTACTTTATATTTTTTAAAGGAAAATTATAAAAAATATTTCTACAATCATAAGCATTTTTTCTTTTTATTTTGAAAAGGTAATTTGTATAAAAATCTTTTTTAAAAACTTTTTTTAGGATAAAAATTTATTATAAAAGTAGAGCCAAACATTAAAAAATCCTAAAAAAATTATGTTAAAACAAGAACTTAATCTTTATGAAAAAAACTAAAATTCAGATAAAAACTTAAACGTTTTTTTAATGTTGCTCGTTGACTGCTAAAATAATAACTTAAGATTTTCAAATTACTTCTCAGCCAAAAATAAACAAATTACAATAAAAGTTTTATCTGTAAAACTTAATAGTGAAGTTCCCAACGCTTTCGTTTCTCGTTACTTTGCAAACTTTTTACATTTTTAAGGCATGAAATCACAAACTAGATAAAACCTGATCTTTACAGGATAAAAAGAATAACCAAATCATATTGTTTTACCAAATAATTAGTTTGTAGATTTAGGAACAACAAAATGCATTTAACACAACTTTGCTAATGTTAACATTTGAAAAAACGGTTCTATGAAATATTTTAAATTTTATTTTTCTCATAGACTCTTTTGGGTTAAAGCAAGAACAAACATATGTATAACTGCTAAATAATTAAATGGAATTTTAAAATTTAATACTAAAGAAGTAATACAAACGCAATTGACAAGAGATTAAATTTTTTGTTCTTAAGAAATTAATTATTAAGCAGTTCGAAAGACAATCGATTTCTTATCAGTTCATTATAATTATTCTTTAAATGCAGCTATAAAGTATCTTTGCGATGAGGAAATCGCAATATTAATAAATTAACAGTCAAGAAATTTAAAGCTTCCGCTAAAAGTAAAAAAAAAGGAAATAATTAATAACATCTTATGAAATCTTATAGGAGGATCAACCATATCAACGGGTAAATTTGGATGAGGGAACAACATTATCCACCTCAAATACGGCAACCAGTCTCGATACAATATTACCCGAGGATCCTTTTTTATTTTCATCACACAACATACCAACAGCCCAACCACAGCAAACAATACAACAGCAGCAGCTTAAACAACAACGACTCTTTGAAACAGAAATACCGTTGCAATTCGGACCAATCATTGATGCCGATGACATTAATGAGCCTCCATTACCACTAAGCTCTAAAGTAAAAAACAATCAAGAACCTGCTCCTTTACCATTACCGCCCCCACCTTTAACACAGCACTCTCACCGGGATCATCACACTCGTAGTGTTGTTTCAATACCAAGCGAAGACTTAAAACGTAGTAAACATTCGCTGAAAGGCTCCCGTGTATCTTTTGAAAAACGTCGTGGCAACGACAGCAGTGATGAAGACAGTTTTGAAGAAAAACGCTCTGGTTTTCAGCAGCAAAAAGCCGTAAGTGTAGATCACAAGGGTATACTAAAGGATCTGAGGACCATTTTGGCCAATGATAATCGACGTCAGTTTCAAGCCAAAAAACACGTATCTTTAGACCTTAAAGGTACACGATATTTAAAAGACCTGTTAAAGGACTCTTCATCCGAGGAAGAATTCCATAAAACTCGTCGTGAATTTCAGGGACGTAAACATCAAAGCTTAGATCCACGTGTCAGTTTCAAATTGGAAAAAGTGTTACAGGGATCAAGTGAGGATAGTGACGAAGAGAATGATGATGTTGAACATAAACGTTTAATACACCGTCCAAAAGATATAACAAAACCCGTTGTTATAGATTTAAAGGATTTAGAAAGTGAAAGCGAGGAGGATTACGTCTCTTCACGGCAGCACTTTCAGCAACAGCGTTCCATAAGTTCTGACTCAAGAAAGAGGTTTGTAACATAAACTCTTAAATGTTTTCTATGTGAATAACGAAATATATGTTAACGTGAATATTGTATTTTTTAGCATACGCTTTTACGAAATGGATGAAATAGGTCGCAAGAAAGGTGATAACTTGCGGAATGCTGTACCATTCGTTAGACAAATTACGGAAGACGGCAAACCAAAGTTGGAAGTTTATCGACCCACAACAAATCCAATATACATTTGGACACAGGTAGGTTTTAGTTAACATTTAACTTTTTCTAGTTTCATATTTCAAGTACCAAAATCTCAAAAAAAAGTGCAAAAAATTGGAAAAAAAAGTTGAAGGAGTAAAATTGACTCTTGACTTCAATATGTGTAAATGGCGCTTGATTTCATACTTCAAGATCCATGTTTTAAAAATATTCAAAAAGGTACCAAAAACGTTTGAAAAAACATGTTCAAGCTCAACTATGTTCTGACCTCAACCTGGGCCAGTATTCGTTAATTTCATATTTGTAAACTCATAATCCCAAAAAAAAAAAATCAAAAAAGTGCTAAAAAGTGGAAGAAGTATTTTCGTTTACTTTATTGACTTTCAGATTAAATCGAGGTCCATTTTTCTTTTCTATTTTTATTTACACTTTATTTGCCTTAAGTGGTGCAAAATTGTTTAGAAGTATCTAAAAAACCCCGATTATGTATATGTTTTTAAGGCCAGTCAAAATTTATTGGTTCAGAAGCAACAAAAAGTATTAAAACATAAATTTTTAAAGAGTTAAACTTAGAGTCAAAATTTTAGAAAAGAACCAAAAAAACCATTCATATTTTTTGAGGGCTGTGAAGCGCAATTTGAATAATTTTTCAATAATGAAACAGTTATTCAGTCATTTACACCATTCCTTTATATATAACTAGCTGAGCCCCGGTGTGCTTCGCCATACCAATCATAGTAAAATTGCCAAAATATGTAAATAAGAGCATTTATATATGTGCGCAACCAGCCACTTAAGTTGCAACGATTTATAAGTCAGCCCTACTCTTTGATTAACGTATAAAAATTGGGAATTCATAAGGTTCATAGTTTTGGAGATATCCAGAAAGCTTTAGTTATCAAAAATTCATTTATAAACTTCTATATACAAATTTAGCCGTTTATTAACATATTTTGGTAAACTTACGAAAGCAATTTTAATAATTTTTCTATTTTTAATGGTGTTTATAAAATTACAAAAGTACTAAAACATAATTTTGAGCCTTCTTCCCACAATAAACAATAATTAAAAAAGGACCCAAAACCGTACTCATTATTTTTAGGCTTGTCGCACCCAATTAGAATGATGTTTCTATCTTTATTGGTTTAAAAGTTACAAAAAACACCTAAAAAAATCAAAATATATTTTTAACCCTTTTTCCCCCTTTGGGTCAAAAATTGAAAAAAGTACGACAAACTTAATCATATTTTTTAAACCTACCGAAAGCAGTTTAAATAATGTTTCTATCTTTATTAGTTTAGAAGTAACAAAAAAGTACCAAAATATAATTTTAACCCCTTTTTTCGCCCTTTCGGACCAAAATTTAAAAAAAACTCCCGATACCTGTCTGTTTATTTCTTAAGGAAAACGCTAAACTTTTTAAATTTTGTTTCTATCTTATATACATCAAAATATAGTAGGTTACAGATGTTTCCCTTTTTGTCCCCTTTTTATCCCTTTACGGGCCCAATGTTTAAAAATTCATGTGCATTTAAACAAACATGTAAAGCTTAACACGTATTATAAATTTCATGTATTTAGCACTACGCGTTTGATCAATATGGCCTTGGGTAATTTTGTTAGGCCATTCATAACCTAACCTTCCCACACAAATGGGCGTGTTGTGGGCGTGGCAGCAATAGTTTTCAAAAAAAAAGTAGCCTATTGTTTCTTCTAGACTTGAGATAACTACCTTTAAAAATTTCAAAAAAATCGGTCCACTGGTGTGGCCAGCTTTAAAATACAAACATACATACATACATACATGCATACACCCCTTCTTTATATAATAGATAGGGATGACGAATGGAAAATCCCGAAAACGCGGGCAGGATCGGCAAGCCCCAGATCCTGTTTTTCTTTAATTAATCCCAGCATTTTTCGCCATTTTTAGGATTTTTTTTCTTAAGATATTTAGGGGTTTTTAGCAGAAGCAATCTTATTTTTAACGACATCTTTTACGAAATAAAAATCATTTTATATTTTTCCTTAGAATTAATTTTTTTTTCAATTATAGTGGAAAATCAATTTTGACCTCAAAAAATTTGTTAAAAATTTCATGCTAAAATTGATTATTGAACCCAAAAAAAATCGAGCGTTAGTGTATTGTTTTAAAATGTTTAATATTTGGTGGGAAAAATTAATTCAAAATGCCGTCTAGTCAGGTTTGAATATATGTACATATTTTTAAATTTAATTCCTTAATATTTACAATACCGATTTGTATATTTACATAGCCGACTTTTTTGATGCAAAAACTGAAAATAAGTAACATTTGTAATAAAATAATTATCTTAAGGATTAAAAAATATCAACTAAAAATAGTTAATCTCCTAATCCCGAAATTAAAGCCCAGGATTCTCCAAAATGTAAACCCAATCGTCATCCCTAATATATGAAAATGTATGTGTGCACGTACAACAAACGTAAGTAAATAGATGTAGGTGGTACGTGTACATGCTAGTCCTGCAACCAATTCAATTACAAAAATTAAATTCTCAACAATTTACAGTTTCTGTCAAACAGAGGCATACAATGCAATAAACATTAACAAAAATGATGAATTATTGTTAATTTTATTTCATTGATATGTATAATTTAAGGATTTTATAGGTAACGTTACACGTTACAACTCTGCCGATTTCACAAGATATTTTAGTGGAAACTTGAACTTTTAACTTACATTATCGCCGTTTGTTAAACAACAAAAAACAATTTAAAATTTATACTAAAAAATAAAGGATTTCCTTTTGTTTGCAATTTCATTTGAACTTTGCATTAGAATTTGTAATGTGTGTTTTGAATTTATTTTTTTATACAAAACAAAATTTAATCAATTTACAAGTAAAATGCCTACATACAGCATGATCAGTAAAGACTTATACATTTTTATTCTGGGTTTTAAATTAATAAACCGCAACTCACGCAATTAGCATCAATATTGACTGAATTTTCAATAATTTTACAATAAAAATTTTAGAAAAACAAAAATATCTTATCATGTTTTAATGCCATATGAAAAGAGCGTGATTAAGGATGAGAAACAAAGAAAATTTTTGCAAAACAAAAACAAGTAAAATCGTTATAGTTGGCTACGCCGAATCCTCTATCTCCTTTACAATGTGCCTTAGTGTAAAGAGGTTTTTTAAACAAAGTTTGGGGTTCTGTCTCATCTGTCCCTGTTCTATTACCTGTAAGAAGTTTTCAAAGCGAGAAAATTCTTAAAAAAACAATTGTGTTCCGGTTATTAACAGTGTGATTTGGATAATGCATAAACTTTTAAATTACAACTTTTAAAAATAAACTACGGTTTATTGTATTCACCTTGCTTTTTCGATCGAGGCATTTCTCACTTAAGTGACAGATAATAGGCACAGGTCAGGGTTGGGCAGTATTTCAAATACTTATATTTGAAAAACGTATTTAGAATACAAATACGTATTTTGTATTTGCATTTGAAATACCACCTTCTAATGTATTTTGTTTTTCAAATAAAAGATACTAAAATACTGTATTTTTTATTTTGTATTTTAAATACTCGACTTGAAAGTATTTTGTATTTGAAATACAAGCGGGACAAGTATGTATTTTGTATTTTGTATTTCAAATACAGCAAAGCATGTATTTTTCACAACTCTGGCACAGGTGTATTAAAACCAGCTCAACAAGAGAAGATAATTTATGAAATCGTATGGGTGCTTTTTACTGGGTGTTTTTTTTTAAGATGCAGCATTATAAAGCCATAGGCAATAGGCCATATGGCCTTATATCTCAATAGAATGTGTTGCTGATTTATTTTCCTTACTTATATCCAACAATTTTCCCCCGGAAACTAACATATTTTAGTAACTTTGTACCAAATACCAGATACAGTTTTTTTAATTTTTTTTATAGTTTAATACTAAAATGAGATCCGTAGGATTTTACGCTTCGAAAACTTTATTTCAGCAGGCGAACAGGTGGACTTGGCCTTATCAGGATCCAAAATATAAACAATATATTTGATGAATATTATAGAAATGAAATTACAAACGGAATGACAAACTGTTATGTGTAGCACCTAATCACTATGTGGAGGTTATAAAATAGATTCAAACTAGATTAATAACAAATAACTGTACACTAGTACATACCTATGTATGTGTGTAAACATGCATATACTTAAATTTGTTGTTTCTTGATTTTTTTTTTTTTAATTCTACTAAAGTTGTAATCTTAATCAATCCATAAATGGATTAACAGATAGACGACCAACACACGTTTACATATTTATACTTATACATATTTATATACAGAGACTTTGTTAATTTTATAACGAATTCTCTCCCTGCTAAGATTTAAGCCCAAGTTGTTGCTTACATTTGATACATACGCGACTGTTGCTGCTAAACGAATTTTATTTTAATTTTTAAATTGCATCTGGTTCCATCAGATTCGACTTTCAAAATATTGTTACTTTTTAGTTCCCACCTAACTTTCGAACGTGCTTATTTGCAACGTAACGAAACGTTATTGTTTTTTTTTTTCTAAAGTGACATAAATGTAATTTTTAAAGCGATTTAATAAATGATCTCACATTTATTTTTGTAACTGGAAAACGTTTAACCACAAAAGCAATAATTTACGAAACACAAGAATTTAATAAAAGGTCAACATGAAAATCCTTATGAGAGCAGATACTCATGTGTCATTTCATTTGCCTGAAGATGTTCCAGCAGCAAAGTGTACCTACACTCAGGTTATAATTAAATTAAATATTTAAAATTAAATATAAAGACTTTTTCGACTACCGTGTCTATTGGAACATTTAAAAAGTTTTTTTTTACTTTTTTATTTAATTTTAGGTTTTAGCTGCATTCAGTGTATCTTTGGGATCACTGGTGGTTGGGTTTTCCTCAGCATACACGTCGCCTGCCCTGGTTTCGATGACGGATCGCAATATAACATCTTTTGAAGTAACAACACAAGATGTAAGGATTTCAATAACCCTGTAATGCTTTAAATAAGTTGTTGTATGTATGTATGTATGTTCGTCTTATGGTTCGGGTTTTAAGTCCTGATAAATCAAAAAAAAAATTACTTCCGCTCATTTATCATCAAAGTGATTTTTATCGTTAAAAAATTTGTTCCATGAAAGAGCTAAAGTGATTTCAAAATATAAGTGCATATCGTCACAGAAAATGCAAAACGCCCTATCTAACATTAAAAAAGATTTTAGTAAAGGCCAGCATTTTTGTTTAAATAAAGAATATATTTACAGTTAACACGAATTTTTGCCATATTTATAAGTTAAAAAGAACCAACAAATTTATTTCTGCTGGGAAAAAAGAATTTTGCGAGATGACGTACATATTTTAGGGCTAGAATTAATAAAAAGCTAATTTTCAATTGTTTGTTAGATAGGGCGTTTTGTATTTTCTATGACGATATGTATTTATTACATATGTTTGTTCATTTACACACGAATTGTTACAAATTTGTAATCGCTGTTACTAAAAAGTGTTCATTAACTCAAAAAATTATAATGTGGAGAATGTTAAAAGAAAGTTAAAAATTAAGACATAAAAAATTGTTGCAGGTAAATTTTTTTACTTTTAAGAGTAAGTTTTCAAAATTTCTTTTCACTTTCCCGTTGCAAATAGTTCCTAAAAAAGTTATTGAACACACCTTATATTTGATAAAAACATTTGCAAAAAAATTTAACAGCAAAAATAATTCTAAATTAGTTTGCCAATTTAACGTTAAATCCTATTTAAATTGAAAAAAAGTTTGTTTTAAAATATTTAAAAAATTTCTTCATATTACATATTTACCGCCTTATTTTGACAATCTGGTAACAAATTATTTGTTTTTATATTATTGTGACATTATAGTAGCTTTTTATGTAACTGTAATCTGGCAATTAGCGCCCGATAATTTAGCAAGTAGATAACTGCTTGTGTAAGTACCTAATAGTTATCTTTAACTATCAGGTAAACTATATTATTACGAAAATTAATTTACACCACAGTATACCCCTAAATATCTTCTCTTTGAAAAACTTAAAATTTATTTCAAATGAAATAATTAAAAATTAATTTTTTCTACGAGAATAAAATTTATAAAATCATTCAAAATATCTGTACTCAAGTGATTAAGAGTGCAAAAAGGGTTATTTTCGCAGACTTCTATGACATTTTCCTGCTCCCTTTGGTTAGAGTAATGTATTTTTTTTTAATATATTTTAAAATAACTTTGTTGCCTCCAGTTCTGTAGGTTGTTAGTTGTTACCTTTTCTAACAACAAAATATTTCTAGATAACGAATTTTAAAATTTTTTACTTCACATTTAAAATGTAATAAAGTTGACTTTTGTTACGACGTCAGAATAAGGCTGTTAATGAGTTTTTATGCTGTTTTATTTGCTGATCTTTTTTATAAACAAACCAACATAATTACATACATATTTATCAGATTAATTTATGCTTTGAAAAAAGTTTTTATAAAATTGTTTTCTTTATATTGAAGCTATCACGCCCCTTGCTCCTTCCTATTCAACGATTTTTTGTAACTATAATTTTTGTAGACCAGTTACTTTGTAAAATATTGGTAGTCAAAAGCTGTTACAGTTATAGAGTATAAATATTTTATAAAACTCTTTGTTTATAGGAGGGCCATCACTTCCCTTGCTCCTACCCAACTTTTTCCCCAAAACCTGTAAATCACACTAGAATTACTTTGCAGCAAGTTTAAAGTCAATAAATGTTATAGTTTTCGATATATAGCGTTTTGAAAATTATCCTTTTGTATGGGAACTTCTATTACCCTTGTTCCCTCCTTTCAAAATCGATAGTTCAGTAAATAAAAGAAAGAACAAATAGGCAAAAAGTCTGCAGGGCATGTACATATGTATGTAGAATCACGTTATTAGTACAGAAATGGTTTATCGTGGTTGTCAAATATAAATTTATTTTTTTTTTTCTTTGCAGGCATCTTGGGTTGGTGGTCTTATGCCATTGGCTGGTTTGGCTGGTGGAATATCTGGCGGACCATTCATTGAATATTTGGGCCGCAGGAACACTATTCTTGCTACGGCAGTGCCATTTATTGTATCTTGGCTACTAATTGCTTGCGCTGTTAATGTTGGCATGGTTTTAGCTGGTCGTGCCCTGGCTGGTTTCTGTGTTGGTATCGCGTCCTTGTCGTTGCCAGTTTATCTTGGTGAAACTATACAGCCAGAGGTTCGTGGCACATTGGGTTTATTGCCAACTGCTTTTGGCAACATTGGCATTTTAGTGTGCTTCGTAGCTGGTACTTATTTGGATTGGTCAATGTTGGCATTTTTAGGCGGTGCCTTGCCAGTGCCATTTTTGATTTTAATGTTCCTCATTCCGGAAACGCCACGTTGGTATGTATCACGCAATAAAGAGGAAAGAGCTCGTAAAGCATTGGTTTGGCTACGCGGCAAGGAAGCCGATGTAGAGCCAGAACTTAAAGGTTTGATGCGCTCTCAGGCCGATGCAGATCGTCAGGGAACGAAAAATCAGTTTATGGAGCTTTTTAAACGCAACAATCTTAAACCGCTTTCCATATCTCTCGGTTTAATGTTCTTTCAACAGTTTAGTGGTATTAATGCTGTAATCTTTTACACAGTGCAAATATTCAAAGATGCCGGCTCTACAATTGATGGAAATATTTGCACCATTATAGTGGGGGTGGTAAACTTTATTGCCACATTTATTGCCACCGTTTTAATAGATCGTTTAGGTAGAAAGGTAAATAAATGCTTAAAGCTGTTTAAGTCTATAATACCCAACTTCTTATTTACACGCGTTTGTAAATATTATTATAGATACTGCTATACATCTCAGATACGGCTATGATTATAACTCTTTTTGTATTGGGTGGCTTTTTCTATTGTAAATCCACTGGCATGGATGTTTCAAATGTTGGCTGGTTACCTTTAGCCAGTTTTGTCGTTTATATATTGGGATTCTCTTTGGGATTCGGACCCATACCCTGGCTAATGATGGGGGAAATTCTACCTGCTAAAATAAGAGGTTCAGCCGCATCCGTAGCTACTGCATTTAATTGGTCTTGTACATTTATTGTTACAAAGACCTTTCAAGATATGATAGGTAAGTACAAGATATATTTGCAAGTTATTTTTTTTTTATTAGTTTTTAATTTCTTTTATAAAGAATCTATTGGTGGACACGGAGCTTTCTGGTTGTTTGGCGTTATCTGTTTTATTGGCATGTTCTTTGTTATTCTTTATGTACCAGAAACTCAGGGCAAATCACTAGAAGATATTGAACGAAAAATGATGGGACGCGTTAGGCGCATGTCTTCAGTTGCTAATATTAAACCCTTATCATTTAATATGTAAAATATATTTAAAACTAGAAAAATACTAATTTTTTTATCATAAATATTCTCTCATGATCCATAACAACAATTTAAGAAAGAGCATTAGCATACACACATACATTAAATTAAATTAAAAAACCAAATATTAGTGTAAGTAGTTAAGAGAATAAATGAAATTTTAGTTGTATTTTAAGTTTACAATAAAAATTGTTAAGAATGTGCAACAATGTAAACAAAACGCACGTATTAAAAACTGTGGCCAATATGACCTTCAGTATCAATCGAAATTAAAAAAAAAATTATTAGAGAGACAATTTAAATTAAGCCTCCATATATATTTATAACTCTAGAACAAAAAAGTTGAAAAGTTATAATAGATTAAGCCGATTATACTAAACCCAACGCAAATATTTGTATGAATTTACGCACCAAGATCCCTAAAGCTAAATTTTGCAATTAGTACCTAAATGAAATTGATGATCGAGAATTTTGTAATATTAAACATTTCCTTTTAAATTGAAATTATTGAAACAAAAATTAGGGTTTAAACAAACATGCATAAGAAATTTATGGGGGTTAACATGATTTCAGGGTTGATGAGTAAAAGCTTACTTGTTTTCAGTTACGAAAATTTTGTTAAAGATCACATGAAAAGAAAACTTTATTTATAAAATTGCACAGTATCAGGTGGGGCGAAGATCCCCCAAGTGCAACCAAAATTCGAAAAAAAAACAGTTTTAAGGTGCGAAATTTTGTTATTGGGTTGGTTAAAGGAATACCCAAGGAGATGAAATTTTTTCATAGCAAGGTCCCTTGCCTTAAATACCCTTCAAAATTTCAGTTTGAATGAGGGCTTCGCGCGAACGGCACACTACCGTGTGGAACATCTGTTAGTAGACGCTTACCTAAAACATGTGTCAAAGTTTTTGTAATCAAGCAAACTAAACGCAACAAAAAGGGTCCTACTAACAGCTTAGGGTCAGTACAATAAATAAAATTAAAATCTGAATAACAATTTTCGAAGTAGTAAATTGTTAGAAGAACTTCTTTGTGTTTATTTTTTGAACAATATTCAAGTGTGTAACAGATTTGATTAAAAACAGTCTATTTCTATGGAGGCTACTCTCTACCCTTGCTTCCATCCAATTTATTTTTTTGCTCCAGATGTACATAGTTATTCAATGTTGTGATCAAAAGGCGATCAATATATTCACAGAAGAAGTAAGTATACAGTTATTAAATTAAAAGTTTAAAATTTGAAATAAGGCTAGTATTGCAATTCAGAAATGAATCCGAAATTTCAAATCCAATTTTAACAGCTATAAAATTCCACGACAACCCCGATTGTAGTAAAAAAACTTTTTAGTAGGTTTCAAGTCGACAGCTGGATACAGTTTTTAAGATATAGCGTAACTTAAAATTTCATAAAATGTATTTATTTGTAAGAGGGATACCACTTCCCTTACTCTTATACAAAAAATTGTTCGGCAAATTAGTCTTTAAAACTTTCATGCAAAGTTTTGTGGTAACAGTGGATATAGTTACTTAGATATTTGGAAAAGTATCCACTTGATTAATAATCGTTCGATTAATCAAACAATTTTTAATCAATCTAGTAAAAAAAACGGTTCAACTTTTCCTCTGTGTTTTTACTAGTATTTTTTCACCTTATTCTCTCTCTCTCTTAAGAATAATTAAAAAAGAGCATATTTTGTTATTATTAGCCTATGAAGCCATCAAAAACCAAATAATTAAGATAGTTTTGAATGATATTTATTAGGGCCAGTATGTTTTTATAGTAAAAAAATAACATATATTTACAACTTTTATTTTTAGAAAATAAAAAAAATTTAAAAGTTATTTATTTTGCTAAATGCCCAACTAGTTCTTGAATTTGTAAAGTAAACAAAAATCAGCTGGTTTTAAAGTTCTTGTACGAACGAAAGCTAAAGTTCGGGCAAATTTGTACAGGAAATAAAAAATTATTACTCATACGCTTTCTTTTTTACACAAAAATTGTTACTTGGAGCGCTTTTGGGTAAGTTTGGGTAACTTTGTGTAAGTTGGGACTAATTCATTAACAATCTGGAACACAACTGTATTTTTTTATTGTAAACTTATTTTATAAATTTTTTTGAGTGCATAATGACAGAAATACTGTTTAAATACTTTCTGATAGTAAAATTTTTAATAGTAAAAACTATCATAAACATTTTTGTTTCTAAGTGTATACGCTATTTTTTGGCTCTCTAGTTTTTACTGTACGTCTTGACGAGACAAATTTATGCCCAAACAAATGTCAAACTCAATATATAAAAAACCGGATTTTTTTTATTTGGATTTTGGTAATAAGTAAATAAATAATTAGGGGGGCCATTTATTTCTGGGTCGAAATCACAACGATAAAAACAATTTAAATACACTTTCTGTTGCTAAAAAATACTTTTGACGAAAATTATTTTATACATTAAATTATCTTGAAAAATTAGTGCAATAAGTACTTTAAAAAAAAAAATTTGTATTTTTTTTAATGATTATTTTTTATTAATTTTATTTGTAAGAATTTAATATTCCTTAAGTATATTATAAGTTTAATCTTGGGCTGTATTGCTATGTAATATTGTTATTTTGGCCATTTATGACTTCATATTACAAGACTGTAAATAAATAAATTGAAATTGAAAATTTGAGAACACCAAATGAAAAATCTGTACATGTACTGATGAGTTCAGTGTGATTGATAAGCCTACCTATGACACTTGCTTTCGATCGGATGATAGAAGAATAAACCCCAAAATAATTAGTGGTGATCGCATTAAGTACTTTGGGCAATATTTTAAGAAATTATTGATAGGAAATGCCATGTTAGTATGTCATCTGATAAAATTTACTTTTTCAACACCAATATCCTTATTCGTCAAGCCAATCAATCAGAAATATTCTCAAAATATTGTTAAAATATATGCTTGTTCACATTTGTTATCAAAAGACTTGTTTTTCAAATTTTAACATTCTAAAGAAACACTACATATATGGTCTATATAAGGCAGGATATAAATGTAAGCTTTCCTTCTAAGCTTAGTTACGTATAATGCATATACATATGCATTATGTGAAGAAACTTTAATGTTTAATAAATAAAATGAGATGATTTTCGTTATATGTAAACCAATTTCGTCAATGAAAAATTTGGCTTTTGTGACTATAGAAACTCATTTTCAAATTGAATTAAGAGCACTTCATTTAGGTACATTAATAAATGTATTTATGTAGGTACATTCACATAAACACATCTATCCTAAGTTAAACTACACTACTTTGCCTCCACTTTCCCCCTCTTAAAAACTTATTTAAGTAAATTATTTCTGGGTAAGAGAAGCCACTTACCCATAACTTGAACACGGCAAATGGCACAAATATCACACTCTACATCCCAACTCCACATTGCGACTGCATTCCATTTTTTTAAGGTAAACATTTTTTCTGGTTTGGTGTTATCATTGTCATCAATTTGCCTCTCTAAAGAATTTTCATTATGGTCATCCATAGTTAATATATTATTTCAAAATATCTAATCAAATTTAATTATTTCAATAACAAAACCACTAATTAAAAACAAAACAATAGTACAGTAGTGATGATTGTTTAGCGATTTTAAATAACAACCAAACAAAATAAACTAATAAAGTATGGTGAATTTCAAGGCGAATTCATGAGAAGGTGGTCTTGACAGATCAGCTGACTATTTTTTGCTCGTGCAATTTTCCTCGTAATGTGTCAAAAGTTTGTATATGTGCTTCTTCTTGATTTCAAAACAATTACGCGTCGGTTAGATTTTTGCACTAAAAATTTAAAAAAGTGTTTTTAATTAACAAACAGTAAAACCAAATGATACGTTCTTGTGCTTTGTGCAAAAAAAACAGTGTAAAATTATTTTTATTCACGTTTTTCTTCTGCAAATAATTTGTGTTTTTTTTTTAATGATGCCATATACAAATAATTTGTGTTTTTTTTCAATGATGCCATATTTGTGTTTGACATTTTAGGTACGAATTTTTCGCCTGCGTCCACCTTGTGTGAATTCGCCTTGGGTGAATTTCTTAACTTTGCAAAGAACAGAGTACACACATTACACTGTGGTACAATTACACTAAATAGTCGAACTGGTGAGGATAGGGCACACTCAACCAGGCAATATTAAGAACTCAGCTAACTACAATAAATTTGACATTTTCGCGTTACAAATATTTAATTTTGTATGAAATTTTAAATTTTTCTGACATTCCACCGTTTAAACACAAAAAAGAAAATTCAGAGGTCGAAATTTTTGAATTCGCCTTGCTCTTGCCTTGTTAAGTGTACCCTGGGTGAGGTCAGACACAAGAGCTGAATACATTGGCAATAACATTATCAAAATTTTTTTTTATGATCTGACAAGACTCTGATTTTTTGATTAACCGCATGTTTTGCATTTCATTTCGAACTTGAAACACGTTCAGTTTGAAAAATATTTTTTAATTTTTGAAATTAAAAAAAAAAAACGAAACTAAAACGTAAACATAGATTGCAATACACCAACAATCCAATTTGAAGTAAATCCATAGTTTACTGCAAATCAAATGTCTGTATCGACTTTTGGAAATTCCCATTTGTAGAAATAATAAAAGACAAATAAAAAAAATAATTTGTAACTATTTTATTGGTTAATATTCAAAGAAAATAATTTTTTAATTATAAAATATTAAGAGGCACATTAGTAAAACAAATTTTTTAAATATTATAATTTTTTAAAAGTTCAAATCCATTCAAAAATATTAGGATTTTTTACAATTGCATTTAGATATTTTAAAATGCACATAATTTTTTAAATTCATTACCTCTAAAATCCGAATATTTTTTCTAGTTTTACATTTTTTATTTTATAACAATTCAATAAAATGTATTTTTAAAATGGACGAGTGTATTTCGTTAAAGTACTTATGTTTAGGTTTTTTGAAACAAAGTTTTATAGGATATTTTTTTAACAATCCCTTTAAGGAACAAATATTAACACAAGTGTCAGGTTTGTATGTAGTAATTCTTTAACAAAAATGTATATTTTTGAAAATATTTATACATACATACGTCTGTATGTATTGACACGTTTATATATATATATATAGAATTAAAGTTAGGTTTAATAAAGTTTTATATTCCATTGAATAATTCGCAACAACAATATTTTTCTGGATAAGAAATTAAAATAAAGAACAAAAAAATGTTTTAAAATATTTTTTTTTATAAAAAAAACAACTATTTTACAGCTAAAAGCATTGAACATTTGAATAAAATGTTTTATATTTTGGTAACAACATTGAGCAAGGTTTGGGAATATTTTGAAATGTCGATGGTTTTCTCCTTAATTTGATGCCGTCACAGTTACGTTGGATGCATTTTCGTTGTTAGTTTGATTTGAAATGGCAGTTGTAGCATTTGGTACTGGTGTAGGAATTTTTGGCAAGTTTTTATTGTTGTATGAACGTGAATGACGTTTGCCACGTTGGCCTTTTGGAGTTTTAGTAGTTGAATCAGGCATGTTGGCCCCTAATTGTTTATCTCCACCAGCACCTCGATCATTGGCAACCGAACGAGCAGCATTTCCATTGCTTTTTCTTATATTAATACGTACTGAAAACAAAGATTAATTCATTTCAAATTGAAAAGTACAAAAACGTACACATATGAAGATTATATAAAAACTTTAACCTACCACGTCTACTACGACGACGATTACTGTTGGCCTTTACCGCCGGTCTAATAGTAGTTTTGGCTGGATCAAAATAACTGTCAAATAATTCAGCCAATTCTGTTTTCTCATCAGTTTTTAGTTCGTCAATGGCTTGTAAAGCGCCAACAAGCCCATCTTGCTTTTGCTCTGTCCAAAGAACATTAAGAGTATGTAAGTCATATTTGTGTTCAGCTAAAATAATGCGAAATTTAACGGCTCGCACCCGATGGTAGAGAGTAGTTTTAAAATAATTCAAGAATACAGGACGAAAGGAGTTCTGGCGTTCTAAATTTTCAATTTCAGCTTTCAATTCATTTAAATCACACTCAATGGGATATGCGTAGGGTTGTAGAGCGCTTAGCATTTTATCTGAGGTATTTGCGGTGGACTGAAGTAAGTCTTTCGATTCTTTATTACTTAAATACAAAGCAACTTCATAAGCAAGTTTGGCACGAACGCTTGCATTTCCATCAAACAGTGCGCGATCATTATTAAAATTATTATTTGATGTTTTTTTCTTTTCTGTTTGCCGTTTTTCAGATATAGGCGAAGCTGCCACTACACCATTTGGCGTTGGGATTGAAGATGCTGAGGCATTATCGGGTTTTAAATTGTCCTTCAAATTTTTAGATAATTTTCGTAATGTAAAATGTTGTAATGGACCATCGGCGCTGGCCTTTGCTAATTTGAAACCATTAACAAATGATTTCACTGTATTTAGAAACCTATCCAGCAGGTTGTATTTCTTAAGGGATTCCAAAATCATATATGGAATAAACTTGCGCTCTTCGTGATACAGTAAAATAATACCTTGTGAACTGGCATCTTTGGCCTTAAGAGCTTCAATCCAATCTAAGAAATCCTTAAGGGCAGCGATTTCCGATTTTGATTTAATAATCTAGAAAGAAAGAGAAAGAGCCAAAATACCACAAATTTTAAGTTGATTTTCTCAAAATAAGAAAAAAAACTTTTCATAAATATATACTTTATATGTTTGCATCGATTTAAGCATTCGATAGAAGCCAATTGAGATCACACGAACTTGATGGCGTTGACGGGCAGCCGGATTTAAATTCATATACGGCATAATGTATTGTTCAAAATGATCATTTGGTGTAAAAGCCGCCAACTGAACAATCTGGAAAAAATGGAGAGCAATTAAAAAATACTATTTCCATTTCAGAAATTTCTAATTAAATTTCAGAAATTTCTAATTCAATTTTAGAATTTGCTAATTTTCTAGTTGTGTTTTAGAATTTTTAATTTGAAATACAATTAAAAAATTTTGATATACAAATAGAAAAATCTTAAATACATTATTTATGATTATAGGAGGGGGTTAAATTAAGCCTTTTGGACTTGCAGGCAGCATGCTTTGAAATTAATAAAAACCATATGCCCGTGTTTTATCGATTATTAACTTTTTTCTTGTTTTTATTGTCGAATATTTCGACCCCATTTATAAACCGATTTGCAAATAGAATGCCTTGTTTAAATAAGTAGGGTTTAATATTTTAATTAATTAAAATATTTTAATTGATTAATTTAATTATAATAAAAAAATCACTATTTTTGATGCTGCCAAAAATCTTGGATTGATTTTCAAGAACAGTCTTACGTGGAGTGATCACGTTAACACACTTGTGGGCCAGACTTATACAAAGCTTAGGTGCCTTTAGTCGTCGCAGCAATATACTGCTCTCAATATAAGACAACTGTTAGCAAAATCTTACCTTATTTCTGGTCTAATATATATGGTTGTGAGCTTTTTGCAAATTGTGACGCTACTAGTAATAAAAGAAAGCTAAACGTTATATACAACAATATTATCAGATATGTATATGATTTGAAAAGATATGATCATGTTTCTTAGTTTTTTTCTAAACTATATGGCGACTCGTTTGACAACCTTTTAAGCATACTTACGTGCTCTAATCTTTTTACAAAAAATCATTTATTCTGAAATGCCACAATATCTTGCTGATTAACTCAGGTTTGCTAGATCAGTTAGGGGGAAAAAGATAATAATTCCTTTACACCGTCTTCTTGTTTCTGGATGGCAGTTTTTTATACATGCGGTGCGCGTCTCTGGAATATTCTTCCACAAACACAACAACTTAAAAGCAACGCAATTAGCTGAAGCACTTTTCATTTAACTTTTTTTATAAAAGGAAATCAATTATGTTATCGTTTAAGCTATATATTTAGGGTGACCATTTACTTCTGGTTTAAAATCAGTACGCTTTTCAGTTTTTATAGTCTAAGAGCCAACCACCTTCAACCGAATTTGTCAAAAAGCGGTCGAATTAAAATCACTTCCTGAGTCGATTAAAGCATTTTCTTCCATCTGAGTGTCTATGTATTCTTGCAAAGAAAATATGTAAATCAGAAAATAAATTTTCAAAACATGTTTGAATACTTTTAAGGAGTTGACTATCGACTTAAAACAAGATTTGAAATATAAAAACAAATTTTATACACTTTTTGCTGCTATAGAAACATATTACTATCTTTTTTTGCTATAAATTAACAAATTTTTTGAGAAAAAAATTTAAAATTTGAATTTATCTTAAAAAATCAGTACAATCAGTACATTTTTAGAAAAATCAGTACATTTCAGTACACAAATTTTTAATCAGTACACCAAATGAAAATTCAGTACATGTACTGATGAAATCAGTACAAATGGCCACCCTATATACATTATACATATACATATTGCCTGTTAATTTTATCTAAATATTTATGTGTGTACATCTATGCTTGCCGTCCCAATTTAACTTATTTATTATTCCTATACTATCCTGTACTATCCTATACTATTGTTGTACGGGATTTGAACAAACAAATAAATAATTAATTAATACAGAGATGGTAAAAATAATCATTTTAACACTTTTCTTTTTGTAATTTACTTTTCTTTTTAAACCCCGAATTTTTGCGAATTCATTACATATTCATAATCATCATTTCTTTCTTTACTTTTTACGAATTTCAGTTAATTTGTTTTTTTTTTCTTTTTCTTTTTTTTGATTTAGTAAATAGGTATGTAATTTATTATTATCTTAATTTAAAATTTGCTTACCTCGTCAATTAGTCTCCGGCCTGTTGTATCAATATCAATACCGACTAGAGTGTATTTGCCTTTTGGAAGAAGGTTCGATGTAATTGCATCAATATTTTCAATTCCATTTTTTCTTATAGTTGTCGTGGCAGCTGACAATGAATTGGCTACCGGCGATGTTGTTGATGATGCGACCATTTTGCTTTTTAAAAAAGATTTCTTTAAAAAAAAATAGTTTAAAAAAATACAAAAACGTCGTCAATTAAAGTTTTAAATAGAATTCATATGCAAATCTGTAGGTCTTATTAATATGAAAAGACCTATGTATATACAAATATGTATGTAAATTAGAAAAGAAAAAGTGCATCGTGGGGTAAAAATTTAGCCCACGAATGTACATAGTTAAGGGTTAACTACAACGTCGATAACGACTTTTGCTTCAAATAAAGTTCTTATAAATTTTAAACAAAACACTAAAATATATTACCATTTAAATAAAACAGCAGATGTTACTCGCTTACGCTGACGATATCGACATCATGGGACGAACATTGCGAGAAGTAACTGCCAGCTTTAAAAGTTAATGAAGATAAAACCACGTTGATTGTATAAACGCATAAGACGTCCAGTTTACTTGGGCAATCAGTGAAAGTTGAAAACTACAACTTTAAAATAGTCAGCAATTTTATCTACCTCAGCACCGCCATAAGCCATATTGGCTTGTAGGTGCTTCTTTGGACTAAGCAGTCAGTGTTTTTTATATGGCTGTGAAACATGGGTACTTGCGAAGGTAGAAGAGGCAATGCTTGGATTTGTGGAGAGGAAAATTCTTTAGAAAATCTATGGACCAATTGGCGTTGACGAAAAATACCGGTGCCGTGTCAACGAGTTTTATGAGCCGACATAAACATAGTTAATTGTATTAAAATTCAACTTTAACGTTGGTTAGGCCATGTTGTGAGAATGGATTAGGATGTTCCAGCTAGGAAGCCATTCAAATGCGGACCGATGGAAGGATCAAGTGAAGGAAGATATCTCGAAACTTGGTATCTTGAGAAGAAGCGCCAAAGACCTAAGTGCTTGGAAATTGATTATACGTTTGACTAAAGGAACAAATCTTCTGTGAAAGCCACTTAAGTAAGTAACATTTAACTTAAAAAAGACAAAAAGTGTTTATGCCGCATTTCATCATTTTTAACACTTATGTTTTTGCTCTTTTTTGAAATACGAAAAACTACGTCATTGTTTTGCGCAAATTCTTTTGTTTTTTTTTATTCTTTTTTGTACGATGCATGTCTTGATTTTATTTTTGAGTTGATTTACGTTCCTTAAATAAAAATATCGCAAAAAGGGACTAACTAAGCAGAACGATGCACAGTAAACTGTTGAATTGTGTATTTGAAAAAAGATTTAAGCATGATTTGTGATATTTAAAAATGGATAACAGATTTTAAAAAACCTTAAACATATATAGTTCCTAACTTTTTTAAGGTGCCGTACATCAAATAAGAAATCAGACCGCAAACGAAACTGCTGAACGAACACCTTAATATAACTTGAAACATTTTTTTATAAACTCAAATAAATAAGTTTTTTTTTTATTTTATTTTGTAGGAAATAATAAAAATCGTTACGTATGTATAGCTAACCCCGACCCGCTTTGCTGGACCACAAACCTATTTCAATTTCGCTCCTAGAATAATAACTCTATATGAATGATATCTCCACTGGACACTGCTTGTTTAATAATCTTTTTGTTGATTAAAAACTAAATATATTTACGCAACAAAAAATTACTGATATTAAATAAGCTAAACCAAAAATCATTCTTATTAGTTTTTGAGTAATGCCTTTTTAAGAATACACACAGATAGGACGATATACAAACAAAAATTTCAAAAATAGGCATTTCAAATTCTAGATTGATTGCTGTGTACGCCTGTCCCCAAAATTACATTTCATGTACAAACACCGATTTTATGGTTTAACTATATGTATGTATGTATATCGTCACTTTAAATGCAAAAAGGTATATAAGCGTTTTTAATAACTTTACAGGGCGAGATTAAAAAAAACATGTGATTCAATTCCCTGTGCCATTATCTCCTTTGCATTTTAGGTGAGGATGTAAAACGATTTCTAAAATAAACTTAAAAACAAAATTACCTTTTTAAGTAATAGAGAATATGGTTAAATTATTTCCAATTAGTTTTCTTAAGATTTTTTCTATAAAGGTACAAAGTTAACTAAATTGAAATTATTTTCCAAAACTTACAATGAATTAAATTACTTCTATTGATTTAAATCGAAAGATTTTTGACTCCTCTTGATTTAACACTACACTTAAATAAAACAAAGCGTGAGTTGTTGCTTAATAATTTACATAAAAGCAAAATAGATGAAAATTGGAAATTTAGAAAACGGTAAAATTCCAATGTTTAATACATACTTTGGCGGGCATTAATATAATATACAAGGTATTTCGATACAAGGTGGCCGCAATAGCGGACGGACATTTTGACTTTCTTAATTTTTTGTATTTTTTTATATGAAGTTTGACACTTCAGTGGAAAAGAATTTCAATTTTAGTGTCAAACTCCTTTAAAAAAACAAATAGTAAGAGACTGACTATCTTAATTTTTTTCTTGCAATCACCTTTTATTATCGATGATCATATATATAAATCATCTATCCAATATTTCTCTTATAACATTTTCTACTTTTGTTTTAAGAGAAATTCTTTTTGAAAATTTAGAAACTACTTTCTCTTTCTGTTTGTCAGTAAGAAAATATGATTTTAACTTCCTTTTTTGCCTTCTTTAAAGATTATTTTAGTTAAAACTTTTTTTTCACTTATTTAAAACTTTCAAATACTGTTTAAATACTTATTGAAAGGAAATACTTAGTTATCTCTATATACATATGTATGTACGTATGTACGCTATATGTTTTTTAAAACACAGTGGATTTGCGATAACATAAACACTGCGCTAATGTCAACACTCTTTAGGTACTGTTATTTTACAATTGCCAAAATTTTATTGCACATTTACTATTTGACTTTCACTTTGTTTAACGCCCAGTTGTTTTTAAATAAATATTACCTATATGATAAAAACAATCAATGTTTATACTTTAGTTCAGCAGCACCGAACTATAAACAAAAACGTATAAAATAAAACAAATGTTTTTCTTTATATGCGGCTGTGTTGAATTTTGCATGCCTAGCAAACAAAAAGTATTGAACACCTAGTATAGAAGGGAACGATCCTATAAGGAGCATGGGACTTTGTATAAGACTTATTTATCGTCGTCAAAAATCTAAAATTACTAATTACCAATGTTTAGTTCTTGGCGATAAAAAAAACGTGTTTAACAAAAATATGTTTTTTGTAGAAATAAAGTATCAAATACGATTTAAAATACTTTTAACCCCTAAGTAATTTAAAACTATTAAGCCCGTTCTCAACAAAAGAAGTTTCGTAAAATATAACACGATCCTTTAGTCAAAATTATGTTTTTTGTTTCTCCTGTTAAATTCAAATAAGTGCAGTGTGGCCATATTAGCTTTTTTTTTAAACTAAATTTAGCTTTATTTTTCTTCATTTAGCCTGATCTATTTATATTAGTTTTAAGCTTTTTTTTTTTGCTTTTTTTAAGTTTCATTAAATTATACATATTTTGAGATAAATAAAACAATAAAAATTTGTCAGAATTTGTTTTTAAGGTACATATCACAATTATATTGAAAAGTATCAAGCTCTAAATTTTCTTCGAATTTACAACTTCACAGTTTTCGAGTCATTGACTTGCACAAAAATAAAATGAAAAAAAAAGATATAAAGAAGTTATGGTATTAAAACAAAACGTAAGAATTTGGTTGCCCAAAACAAAACTTTAAATTGCGGCAGTTTTAAAGAAAAGAAAATCAAAATGCTGCAGGAGCAGTTTTTGCCTTTTTTTAATATATAAATATTTTGCTCATAAATGTATAAGAACCTATGCTTTCATTCAAAGTAAATTTCTCTATTGATATTTTTATTTAATAAGAAATCTAAAGTGTATTTTTGTCAAAAAATCAAATCAAACAGAACCGAAAACAATAATTATCTTTCAATTCTTAAGAAAAAAGGACACAGAAAAAAACTTCGCAAATTTTTATTTAAACAAACAATTTTTTAATATCATAGCTTTTTTTAGACAATATTTTATTAGATCATAATAAAATTGTTATCGGATTTTTATGTCAAACAAAATAAACTAAAAATAAAAAAAAATCATTAATTTTTTTTTTTAAATAGTAGGCCGTTTTTTCCAAATAAATTTTTTAAAAATTCTAATAAAATTGTTTATCTGATAATACAATTTCGTTTCAAAATTAGTAAAACATTTAACTGAATCTTGAAATTGAATTTGATTATTACTTTTTATAGAATATTCGAAGTCGATAGCTGTTATAGTTTACCAGATGTAGCGTTTTACAAATTTCATAAAAATTGTTAATTTGTATAGGAGCTACCCCTTCTGGCCCCACACAAAAAAAAATTTTTTTCAAAGTGTAGACTTGTCCAATTACTTTTTGCAAAACATTTGAAGTCGATTTCTGTTAGTTTCCGAAATATAGCGTATCGAAAATTTCATAAAAATTGTTAATTTGTATGGGAGCTACCCCTTCTTCTTCTTCTATATTTACCGAGGATTTTGACCTGAAAAAACGAGTTTTTTTGGGGTTTCGCTTATATCTCGGTCAATAGTGAACCTATTTTGCTGATTTTAAAAAGCGGTTGTCTCCAGGATATTTCTAATAATCTGATACCAATAGCTGGTCCGTATCTTTTTATTTGACTCCGGAAACTTGATTTCAACAGACGGACAGATGGACATGGTTATATTAACTTCCCTATCTATAAGGATCCAGAATATATATTTTTTATGGGGTCGCAAATGGATAATAAAAAAATTACAAACGGAATGACAAACTGATATACCTACACCCTTATCACTATGTGAAGGGTTATAATAAGAGATGGTTTGAATTTCTGAGATTTGGGAAGTATCAACTGACGAGCAGGGTGTCTGGTATGACCACCTAAGTATATCACCTTTGTATGTATGTGGGAATGCAAAGATTGACGAATTTCTATTGGTTTACGTTTTTGGGAGTGCACTGTAATTATTTTGATAGTCGTGTAAAATTATTTACTGAAACTCCAGATACATGCATATATACCTTCATATGTATGATTGCATGTATTTTTCTATTAATTATGGAATAAGTTAAAAGTTTTTACAGATAGGTACTATTTTCAACTTCTTTTCTTTAAAAGTTTTGCAGATAGACCTATTAAAAGTCAGACAAAACAAAAAAAACACCCACCATTTTGCTTCTAGGATTAGTGCTTGATAATATTATGTAGGTTAATTAAATTTAGACATTCAATTGCATGTACAAAATAAGCTTCTCGCAGAATTCTTAACTTTACGAAAACTCCTACCATGATTACTCAATGTTTTTCTGTTAAAATGTATATACTAATTGCCGGGTAACAGCGAAAATAACTTACATTAGATTTTTCCAACGCAACAAGTGTTTCTTTACTTTCGGGTTCAACAATTTTTTTGTTTTCTATAAAAGCTCAAATTTGTTTCTTTTTCTAGTTGCAATTTTAATCACTTTTAAAATACCAACGTACCAATCAATGTTGGTTATTTAATAAAATAGTTTTATTCAGATTAACAAAAACTCAGATAATAGTAAGCCTGTGGTTAAATACCAAAAACGTTCTAGAAGTAGGGAAGCAATAGATACATCGATTATAAAGAAATCGATTGGTCGATATTAACAACATCGATGTTTCAGGTGGCGGCCACACGTACAAGTTTTTTACTATTGCACTCACACTTGTCGAACATGAAAGCGTTTTGAATATCAATTTCTTTATTCAATTCGTAAATCAACTTGATGATCATGAAAACAGCTGATTAAAAGTATTTTTATAAATTTTCATTTCACGTGTCTGCTTGTACATATATACTACCGCAAATACTTTTTACTAAATTGTCCTGCATTTTTTGTGTATTAACGTTAATAAATAAATTAATGTAAATATTTTGTGTATCGTTGCACCAAAATTCAGTTGCAAATTTATAAAAAATTTAATAAAGGTGTATGTAAAACAATTTTTGTGTCCCGTTTAACAAGTATAGTGCCGGAAAGCGAGCATTTTAAGTTTATTCCTTGACGGCGGTATCTTACGCTGCACCAACAGTTCAATTTTTCGCTTTCAAGTTAATCACACATATTGTTTTTCAAATTTATTCGAATTGATGAGTGTGACATAGGCTGCACGCAACTTGATAGTCAACTTGAACATCAATTTTATTTTTTAAGATGCCACCGTCAAGAAATAATTTTAAAATGCTCGCTTTGCGACAGAATATTTGTTAAACGAAATACAAAAACTGTTTATATATATATTTATTTCATTTTTTTATTTATTTGCAGCTAAATCTTGGTATAACGGCACTAATGGTTTTCTATATTTATGTATGTTAATATACAAAGCACTCACAAAAATTTAGTTTAAACTTTTTGCGTATAGGCAGTTAAGTGAAAAAACGAAAATTTATTAAAAAAATAACTATAATCAGCTGTATACTTGGCCATCAAGTTGAAAGGCGACTTGCAGCCTACGTGCGTGCAGCCTACGTCACAACCATCAATTCGAATGAATTTGATCAACTTGAAATCGAAAGCTCAAACTTGTGGCCACAGCATAAAGTGAACATGAAAAATGGCTCCAAATTTTTAATTTGAAAACATCAACACGAAATCGGGGTAATTTTTAATTTTTTGAAACCTTGACCCTTAAGGGAGATACATGATAATTTTGGTACTGCTTGTGTAACTTCTGAACTAATAGAGGTAGAAGCGAAATTCAAGTTGCGTCCGAAAAGTCTCAAAAAATTTGTAAAAATTCTTGATTATTTTTGAAACTGTTAGGCCTTAGAGAAAAGACAAGGTAAAAATATGTTCGTTTCGTCTTAAAAGAAGTTAGCATAGTCTTGGTGTTTTTTAAAATTTTGTTTGTTTTAATTTTTTGTGATTATAAGTTTACATATGTATATGAAATAAGCGACTCGACCCAGTTTGAGTTCGAAAGTCAGCAAGTGTCCAAAAACTTATTGGTGCCTTTTTCATAATTTGAGTTAATCGCTCTCCAAAAAAAAAAAAAATAAAAACAATACCAAGTTCAGAAGTCATCGAAGTGAACAAAAACAAATTTTTACATCTTTGGTACTTTTTGCGTTTTTTTCAAACTTACGGCTTTAAAATATAAAATTGAAGACAATCGTCGCAGAAGGAGGGTAGGGGTCAGCAAAGTGGGCAAAAATTACTTTTTCACATATTTGATACTTTTTTGCATTTTGTGAGACTATGATTCTAGAAATGTAAAATTTAGAGCTTAATAGATAGAAAGCCAGTAAAATAGACAAACTTAAGATTCTGGACCAAGATTTTATAGAGAATCATGCAAATTTTACTTTCTTATCGCATTTAATACTTTGTTATTATTAATATTTCAAATTTCGATTACGAAATAACGAGTAAATGCTAGTATGTTTATAAAAGGTCACCTGAGATAAAAAGTAATGTGATTGGCCCTTCACATATTAGAGTAATTCCGCCAGAACAAAATGACAAAGTGATGGCAAAAGAGGTGAAGAGTATGGTTATTAGTTGGCGTAATTTTTCAACCAGCCTCAACCCCGCACAAGCGTCACAAAACCAATACATACACATTTGAAAAACTTCAAATGAATAAAAAAACACTAATACACACACAAGCTTTATACACGTATACATTTTATGCCAGAACAATTAGTCCAGTGTGTTAGGAAGAGAACAAAAATTGTTCGCTTAAATCTTACTCTAATGAGTGATAGGCCATTAAGACTGATATTGTTTTGCAGACTACGCCTAAAATAATAACGGCTGCAATCAAACTTGACCTTTGTTAATATAAAAATTACATATCTATTTTTAAGGCAAAATAATTGATCAAGTGGAGTTAACGGCACAGCTGATCTATAATTTTTCCATAACTTGAGGCTGGGCTGCCAAAGTTGTTAAGGTATTGCCTTTTCATGTAGTAGCTGAATCTCTAAAGGCGGAGGCACATACAATCCGTCATACGTCATACTTCGCCTTTTTTAACTGACGTTAACGTAACAACGCAAGAGGTTGTCACATAGAATCCTTTATAAACGGATGTTAAATTAGCAGGTGGTGGTGGTTCTACAGCAAAATTTGGTGAATATAATTATTGTTTTTGTTGTAGTTTTCGTTGGCTCAGTTGTCAAAAAAAGATATGTAAAAGTAAATAATTTTGACTACGCAGCCTCGATTTATGCATGAAAAAAGTCGATCAGTTGTGTTCATAACACCACCTGGTACACATAATTTCACCATGCAACTTGTCAAAGTACTTGACGTACGTTGAAAGTTAAAAGTTGCCCAACTTTAGTACGTTGCGTTGAAGGAGACGTACTGAATGTGACATTGTCATAAGAAACCATGTTATTTAACTTAGCTGTCAGTTAAAAAAGGCGACGTATGACGGATGACGGATTCATTGTGCCACCGCCTTAATGCATACAAATTGTATAAATTTACCTTGCTAAGGAAAAAAAATACTCAACTGATCTATCGATGCCACCTTGCATTTAATTCTACCTTCAACCTTGTATAGATACACCTTCAGTGACACCTTGTGTAGATACACCTTGGAGACTACCATGTTCATGTTGCTGAATTTGAAACTACCTGGTATTCTTGTACCATGGAAATTTAATTTTTTGCGAAGATGTGCTTGTTTAATTTGATTTTGGTAATGGCCAAATAGAAAAGTGATGCGTTTTAGGCGCAAGTTGAATTTTTATGTGTTAAGAAAACACAAATGGAAACTTATAGCTGGATTTTTTTTTATTTTAGCCATTAGTTCATTTTATCGAAAGGTAATAAATGTAGTATATAAGTAACGTTCTAAATATTAAAAGCCTAAATCAATATTTTGTAAATATTTATGTGTGTGCATATATAGATTTCTTTTAATCCTGCCCAATGTGCCGATATTTGCGAGCATATTGATATTGTATACACTTGGGTAAATGGTTCAGATCCTACGTTTCTAAGCTCTATAACAAAATATGGCCAAAGTTTTGATTCAGCAAGGTTTGATGATAAAAATGAACTAAAATACTCTCTTCGCTCCGTGGAACAATATGCGCCTTGGATTAGACATATTTATATAATAACAAATGGTCAGATCCCAAAATGGTTAGACTTGACAAATGAGCGTATAACAGTAGTGTCCCATGAATTTTTAACGCCAAATCCTGAATGGTTACCAACTTTTTCTAGTGCTGCTATAGAGACCTTTATACATCGTATACCTAATCTTTCTGAAAGATTTATATACCTAAATGACGATATTTTTTTGGGTTCACATTTATATCCTGAGGATTTGTATACCAATTCTGAAGGGGTAAGGATATATCAAGCGTGGACTGTACCTGATTGCGCCGATGAGTGCCCGTGGACATACATTGGAGATGGTGCCTGTGATAATCATTGTAATATAGACGAATGTCAGTACGATGGAGGCGATTGTTCCAATGAACAAACTGAAAATGTCGTTGGAAATAAAAATGAAGAACAGTATCTTTTTAGTTATACGAATAGCAAATTTCCCACAAACCTAAGGAAGAACAATTATATGGCGTCTAGCAATCAAAATTTTAGTTTTGAAAGTATTCTACATATTAAAAATTTGACTGCCTCCAGAAATCTAAAAAACGTTGTTGATCGTTTTAACAAAAACCAGAAAGCCAAAATTTATCATAAACAACAAGCTATATCTTATCGACCTCTAAAGTCGACTCAAAAAAGCACAACAAAAACTAGCTTATTAAAAGATGTTTTTTCGCAATCTCTTATTCACACCAATAAGCTACTGAATCAATGGTATGGCTTTAAATCTCGTCATGTACTAGGTCACGTGGGGTTTCTTTTGGAAAAATCTATTGTAGAATCTATGCAAAACAAATTTGAACAAGAAGTTTTTGCCACAGCAAAGAATCGCTTTAGATCACCAAATGACTTGCAATACGCGTTTGCTTACTTTTCCTTTTTAATGGAGGAAACAAAGAGAGTTAGTGTTGGGGAAATCTTTGACGATTTCGATACGGACCACTCAATGACATGGTCTGATCGTGAAATACGAACATTATTGGCAAAAACTTTTCAGTTGCCTCTAGAGTGGTCTGCTGTTAAATTTTTTGAAGATGTCATACACAATTGCAGTCAACTCCACAAATCCGATAATTCTGTTGGCATCAAATATGGCACAATAATTTACGAACGTTACGAAGATTCCAATTTAGTAAGTTTTTTTTAATATCTATTTAAAGGCGCAAATATTAAAAAAAAAAAAATTTCAGCCGACTGTTACCCGTGACTTAGTAGAAAATTGTCCTCCTCTTGCTGAAACCCTAAAAGATAACTTCGGATTAAGAAAAAAGTACAAATATCATATAAATTCTAAACATCATGTGCATAATAGCTTTATGATGCTTACTTCTAATGCTACAGATGTAGTAAATGCCTTAGATAAAATACGTAGAAATCCCAGGTATTAATATTACTTAGAGATTACTGACTACTAGAACAATATCTGTATGTATGTATGTGCATACCAATAATTTTAAAAAGGGTTTTAATGGCCTTTAAAATGTTATATTTTAAAAAAAATGTTTTAACCTTGTATGTACTTAAAAAGTGTCATATTTGTATGTTCATACACACATACATATCGTCATCTTAATTTTAAAAAGCCCTAACTCATATATTTTAAAAAGCTCTGATTTTCGTTTGTTTTGATAAATGATTTGCTTATATATCACAAGGTAACGATATTAGACGTGTAACACCTATATATAATTTTTTTAATAAAAGAAACTATTGGAAAAACTCAGCTTCGAAAATTTGGAATTAAAAAAAATATTAAAATAAACCAGCTTTGTGTACATACATACATATGTATGTACACTAGTGTATCTAAAGTTTTCTTGAATAACATATTTTTGGTACGTACATGCATAAATACATAAAAGATTTTGTTATGGTGTCACTCAAATGCTTGCTTGTATTAATTTATTACAAATTTGTTAAACAACTTTCTTGCTGAATTTTAAACTACAGATATATGACATTCATACATAATACATAATTGATAAACTTTTGATTGATTTTATTTTTTTTTTTTTTTTTTCAGAAAGTTTAATTGCATTAACGATAATCTTGATCCGAAATTTTTGGAAGAAAACGAGCTTATACGACACCTTTTAGAAGACTTTTATTTATCACTATTTCCACTTCGCAGCCAATTTGAGTTATTGCCAGAATATCGTAATCGTTTTGAAAATTTGAAAGATTACTTAAACTGGCGAACTCAACAACGAACCATTTTGATTGTTATTTATGGGTTAAGCTTCTTTATTTTGCTATATATTTTAAGATCAATTTGTGTTCAAAATATTTCTATAAAACACCGAGTTATTTTGATCATAATGTATGGATTTAGTGTATATGCTTTATTACATCTTTTACCTTCATTCTGTATTCATAGATCGAACTTTTTTGGCCGTTGTGTTTGAAATCTTACTATAAGAGTCCCCGTTTTGTAGGTCAAATCGATTTTAAGTCAAATGGCTTTCTCTTAATCCATAGATTTTATAAATTCATTCGGTTTGATAACTCGATTTAAAATCGAGTAAACTTTGTGCATTCGGTTTAAAATTAAAAAATTTAGTCAGAGTTGGTCTACAAAACAGGGCAATATATTTCAATAACATATGTTATGCTTAGTTTATCCATCTATTTTAGCTTTACTTAAATTAAAAACAACAAGTAAGAGTGCTACATTCGGCTGTGCCGAATCTTATCTACCTTTTACATTGGTCTTTTTGTATATATTGAGCTAGCTTCACGACAAGAGCACTTTCTCTTTCTGAAATTATAATAAAGAATAAAACAAATTATGAAAAATAACGTTTTGTTTTGCACTAATTGTATTAACCAAATTTTTCTATGAGAAAGAAAGAAATGTGCAAACAGGATTTTTTTTATAATAAAACTTAGTTAAATTAATGTAAATACTTTAAAAATCATTTTCTTAAAAAAAATTTGAGTTCAATCATCATTTATTATATTATTAATAGAGCTCGTGGGGCCATACAGTGCACTCGCGATAATGTGAACACTCTAATATTTGAACACCCCAAAATATGAACACTTTTTCTTCACCATTGACTACTCTAAAATATGAACTTTGTACAAAGGTTTTAAAATTTGAACAGTTTTTTTTTATTTTTTAAGCATACAAATTTCAGTTACAAAGCATTAGATGTTGGAGAAATCCCGAGTTATATTTATTTTAATACCAAATCTAAAAAAACCACACATATGTACATGCATAAATATGTATGTATATGCACGGGCAAGGTCTATTTTTTTGTTAGTTATTACATGTACGCGAACGCAACTTGTCAACAGTTAAAGTGCTTATTAAACGTAAATACTTTGTTAAATATGCATACAAAAAAGCATAAATTTTTAACTTTAAAAGAAAAATATGAAATTTTAGAAAATTTATTTAAGCAGGAAAAGTGTTTACCTGCAAGAAAACAAAATTTTTTGCAATAACTTAAGCCAATTGTAAATATGAACAATATCGAATATATGAACAGGCTCTGTTTTAATTAGTTCATATTATCGCGAGTGCACTGTATATGATTAATACGTAATTTACAGTTTATAAAATAATGACAATACTTAAACGTAATAGCATAATATAAGAATTGTAACAACACAGGATATGTATGATTATTTACACATGCCAAAAAATTGACCTATTGTAGTATTTTGCCTTTATCTCGGTCCGTAGTTAACCGATCTTGCTGATTTCTTTACACCAATACCTGGTCCGTAGAACTTAAATTGACTCCAAAAACTTAATTTTATCATTTAGCAGAAACACAGACGGATAGACATAAGACCGCTTCATGGGATCGCAAATGGATATTAAGAAAATTGCAAACTGAATGACAAACTGATATATACCCTTATTACTATGTAAAGAGAATAATTATGTGTCTATGCTACAAAGTTTTTTATTTTTTAATGAACTTTAACATAGAGTATAGGTTTTAGAAATTATTATTTACTTCGGTAAGGACATGTATGTATTTAATTGAAAAAAATTATTTCTTAAGATACAGAATTGTGTTTCATAAGGTTTTTCTTCAAAAATCAAAAAAAAAAAAACTCAGAAGGCCCAAAAATAAAAAGAAATCTTTATAATATTTACAAAAAGCCTTAATAAATCTATTTTTGTGCCCACAAGGAATAACAATTAAAATCGATTTCGGTAAGATACAAATCTATTTTTTTTACAAAATATTTAAATCTGTTTTTTTTTTCAATAAACATTATAGGACAAACATTTTTCAAGTTTTGTTCCTTACGAAATGCATCTTTAAATGTATCCGTCATTTCTAGTGATTTTTTATTTGTAAGCATCTGTATTTTTTCTTTTTATTTCTCTTTATTTTTACCACTTTAACGTTGATTGAATTTTTTATGTTTAATTTATGCGGTAATTTTTATAAAGTACAGTAATTTTTTCCTTTGCCAAATCTGTAACATCATCATCATCGTCGTCAGTAAAGTCTTCGTTTGCACTTGTCGTTATTAGGACGTGATGGGATTCTTCATTTTGGCCAGATCCTATTACCAGCAATGCCTGAGTTTCTGTTTTGGAATTGTTCAGCATTGATATGGTAGGTACCGGCTGCCCAACTAAATGAGCATTCTGTTTGCGTAGTTTTCGAGTTTCCTCAAACTCTCTCGGGTGTAGTTTTTTTCGATGGGAATGCATATTTGCATTAGAGTTAAATGTTTTGGGACAGTGTGGACACCTATACAGGACTTCTCCAGTATGCGTAGTCATGTGTTCTCTCAGCGATATTGGTTTCTTGAATGTTTTTCGACAAACACCGCATTCATATAGACGTTCGGTATCGTGTACATAGCGTTTATGGCTTAGCATAGCACTACGGCTGGGAGACACTTTATGACATATGTCACAAACATGTGGTTGTTTAGATTCCATGTGACGTTTTTTATGTTTATTTAACGCATATTTATCCTTATGCCATGACCCGCACAAATCACACTGTACTTTGGGCATTGTAACACCCTGATGTTCTAACTGATGGCGCTTAAAGGCGGCTGGTCCCCGGATGACTTTGGCGCATATATCACACATTGTGCCATAGCTGCAGTGCTGTTTATTATGCTCATACAACTCTTCTAAAGTATTAAATCTAGTGTCAAAGGAAAAAAGAAATTAACAATATTGCATATCTTGTAAAAAACCTTCATACCTTCTGTTGCAGGACTTGCATGTTGTAGATCGGTCACGATGTGCAAATACTTTATGCTGTTCCAGAAGATATTTCCTAACAAACTTTTTTGAACAAACCAAACAATTGTATATTTTGTCCTCATCTTTTTGATGTTTTACTAAGAAATGATTTCGCATTGACTGTCGATCGGCAAAAGTGCGATCACATTCTTCACATCTATAATAAATAATATGACTTAATTAGAGCAAAATGAGTTAAATTTTCTTTTAAAAAATTTTGATAAATACTTATGTAAATAAATATGTATATACATATGTAGGTATATATCCTAGCGCAGTTTTATAAAAGTAAATATGTATGTATGTGCATTTGAACTATAACCATAGACACCGGTTAATCGGTTAATTCTATGCCTGATAAGGAGTCAATATGACCATCAAAAGATAATTTAAAATCAAATTTTATCCCTAGACACTTATTGTTTTCCACAAAATGTATTATCTTCTTTAAGATTAATTTAAAATTAGGGAATGAAAGACTAGAAGAACCAAACATAAACACTGGTTTTAGAAGCCTTAAAGCAATAATATGCCACCGCTTTACAGGTTCAAGAGAAAATTTATGTTATTTTCAAAAATTTCAACGAACATTTTCGGATAGAATAAAATTGTTAACTTACCTGTAACAGTCTGGATCTAAATGCTGACGAATATGATCCAACAGAAGTGCTCTTTTCAAAAACTTTTTGTTGCAACATTTGGCATAGCCTTTTTTGATGTTGTGAACTTCCCGCATATGAGCTCTTAGGCCTGCAAAATTTTCAGACTCTGAGTTACAAATTTCACAATGCAGTGTCATGTACTGCGTTATCTGATAATCAATTTCCTTCATTTTTGATTTGTAAGCGTCTTGATCTTCTTCAGTGTTACTAATTTTCTCTTTTCGTTTCTTCTTGCAGTGCACTGGATTTACTAGAATTTCTCCTTTTTTCGGACGCCCACGGCGTTTTTTTATAACAGTTGTTATACTCTGGACATTATATACTTCGGTCGTTTTTTCGTCATTTTGTCCCTTGTTAGAATTTCTAGTTGACCTGCGTTTTACTCCTGTGTTCGATTCAGGCCTGTCTTCTTCCTCTTTGCTTTTATTTGTTAATATTTTAGCCATAAAAGCTTCGCCATCAAATGTATCGTCGTTGTCGCTGTTTTGGTTGTGACTAGAAGTGTTTTTTTGAAATTTGTCATGATTATTGTAATTACTGTAACTGTTATTTTGATCAATATCATCGTCATACTGATCTCGGCTAAAATGATGTTGTGATAATATATCATGCGAATCATCTGCACCCAGTGCGATTGCAGCTGCTTTAGCTACTGTTTTACCCGGCTCGTCCAAAGTGTCATCGATTAATATATTAAACGGTACTTCTCCCAGCTCAGCAAACTCATCATCTGGTTCTCGTTTGCTAGGCAAGGAACTATAATTTATGAGATCACTTACGTTTATGGGCGAACGACGTTTTCCTTTGGCGCTTTCAGTTTTTACTATAAACCTTTCAGTCATATGACGATGAACGTGTTCCACCATTTCGTAAAATTCATGAAATTCGCATATCTTAACCCAGCATAGTTTGCAGATTGATGTTGAAATTGGATCGTCCTTCCGAGGCTAGAAATGTTTAAAAGCTAAGTATGTACTATATGAAAACAGCGATTGTTTATATGAAATACTTTGTACCTCAAACCAAAAATGCTTTCCAATAACATCGGCAACATTATGCTTTTGTCCATTGCTCTCAAAGATGTTCAAAATATCATTAAGGTCCTTCAAGCATAACCGACAAATCATTATTAGATACCACTTAACTGTTAGAATTACAAAGTTAAGGATATGGATATTTTTGCCATTTAATGGAATTAAAACAAATTTTATTTAATAATAAGATGTTAGATAGCCTTTCGGTTATATATACAAAAATAAATATCAATATGATTTTTTATGCTGAGAGTACATCAAAATGTCAAGCCCATGGAACCAAAACAAGGGTTGACGCAACTGATTATCAGCTGTTAAGTTTTAAGTTGTCAAAATTGTTGTTTTTAATATACAAATAAAATGTACTGTAAAAACGGCCTATTTTCCAAGAAATTCAATTTATTACCATTTTAGAAGCTTGTAAAGTATAATATTCACCTAAACTATAAATATAAAAATAAAAAATTGCAAGTATAAGTTTAAACTTTAAAAAAATAAGCAATTATTTGCAAAAGCATTACAATCAAATATGTAGCATTCATATGTATGTACTAGAGGTGAGCGATCCCGTGATTTTTAGGGAATATCGTTAATAGTGAATGCGATTTTAAAATCACCGGTTATTTAAACAGTGACAGTGATCACTGTTAGCATTTTTCACTTCTTGTAAAAGAGTTATTTTAATCTCTGTTAAATAATTATACATAATGTTATTTTAAGCAGTGATTATGCGATTTTAGTTCTTTTTAACGAACTCCTGAACAACGCATTGGAAAAATAATATAAATGATAAATAAGAATTAAAAATATTTATGAATAAGAAATATCAATTTTCAATAGGTATGTATGTATGTAGTTACAAACAATATTCCATATTTATATTAATATTTTTAATTTACTTTAAACAAAATTTTGATAAAAAATTTAAACTTATACCTTTTGAGATAAGTTTTTAAGCTCCCATGGAGCATTTAGATAAAGCTTTAATTTAGAAAAGCAGCTTGAAATTCTTGTTTAATAGATTCCAAACATAAAAATATATAAAAATAGTTGAAATCCATTGTAACAAAAACAAAAACCAAAAGAAAACAAATAACACAAATTAAGCTGTATATGTAGTATGTACATAACACAACTAAGTATAATATAACATTTGTGCCTTTTCTCGTTTAAACGCGTTCGTCGGTCATTTAGGACTAGTCCAGCTTTTGAAAATATTCTTTCGCATGGACTGGCGATCCTAATGCACAAAAATTTTCTTGAGCTATTTGAGAAAGATTTTGATATTTTTATTCTTTTTTACTTCACCAATCAAAAATATTTTTATTTTTTGATAATTGAAAGTTAAGTCCAAAAACCCTGAACATATTAACTAAAATTTCATTTGAGCTAACGATTTATATATGTATATCGCTCATTTACTCAAATGTTGTAATTCTTGAAATGCATTTTTGGAGTTAACGATTCAGAATTGTTTGTTATGCTATGTTTAATGTCGTATATAAGTTTCATATTAAAAATGTTTCTACTTATAACGTGTAAAAAAATGTTATTATTCGTTTCTATACACATAATGCGAGCAAACTAAAAACTTTATACGCATTTTTTTCGAAATATTTTTGTTGTACATTTACAAAAATTTTCGCTTATCATGTAAAGTTCTATTTTTGTTAGCTGTGCTTTTTTTCATTTTAGGTTACGATATGTGTTTAAAATAAATGTGTGTTTAAATCTGTTTTTGAATATTAATTCTTTAGTCGGCTCATATCTGAATTTAATCCGCCGTCGCGGACAAACAATGCTCGGCGCTGGTCTCTGACGGCACCTCTGTTGTAAAGTTTTTAACAGCACTTTGACAAACACACATACAAACACATAAGCCCTTCACTTCTTTTAAAGAACAAAAGCAGCAACATGATTTGTTAGCTATGATCAAATGTAAACATGAAGCACAAAAATGTTACTTTACATTTTGCAAAGTTTAACATAATAAGAGTAACATCGCAGGTAAAATTACTGCACAATATTTCAAAATGTTACTTTTAGTAACATAATAAATTAAGAGTAACACTATAGTAGAAACAGTTACTTCACGGTTTATGTCACTGTCGTTAAATGTCAAAATGTTATTTAAGTAACACAATAACTTAAAAGTAGCAGTAGCAGTTACTTCACAGTTTATGTCACTGTCGTTACCAGTGATTTGCAAGTAACAGGTATAAAATCACAGGTACGGAAATATCGCTCATCTCTAGTATGTACACATGTTCACGCCATGGATGGAAATGTTAATACTATTTTTTTCTTGTTTTAACTTTATGTCCACTATATATAATAAAAAAACTATTAAAAGAGCCCATTCATACTACCTATAAAACTATATTTATATATACTAAAAAAGTCGATTTTAAAAAAATTTTGGGATGTAAAAGAAGAAAACTAAAATTAATATGAATATAAATGTTTTAAGAAAATATAATTTTATTATCGAAAAGTTTTTATATATAAGATACATATTTGTAAGACCGCGTTTGCTAATGATATTGTTAATGTTTGAAATTATATATATATAATTTTGTATTAACATTTAAAATTTTTTGTGCATATATGTACATACATACGTCGGTACATGACCTAATTAAAATAAAGGCAACTTTTTTTTTAAATCAGAACGTAATACATACGTAAAATGTTTACAAAACAAATAACATGCACTAACTTACACGTACTTTTTTTTTTTGATGCTATTTGGTGGTGAAAATTCCGTGTTCCTCCATCTAATTTGATACCCTCTTTTGCTTTTTCTAATTATTATTTAAAATTGTTAAGTTTTGCCTCTTGCCAACTATCTTCTTCTTTCCACGTGTTTTTCTTTAAAACTTAGGTGCGTAAGCATGCTCGCTTTAACGAGAGGCTGTAAATAATATATTTTGGAATATTATTTTACAAGAAAAGGTTTCGAATATCAAATGATAAGCATGTTTAAAAAACGTGACTTTTAGATCAACTCTAGAAAACTCTAGAAAAGTAATCAGTTGTCGTCATTTGTATCATTATTTTAAAGCAAAAAATATTAACGTATAGGTAGTTGCCTTGCTATAGGTTTTTAATATACACATTTCTTTGGCATAGCGTATAAAAAAGTTGTAAATAAACTTTTTAACTTGTTGCTTGGTAACTGAAGGCGGGCAAAAAACAAACTTAATAGATAAGATAAATTCGGCAAGTCAATGAAGAAAAAAATTTAAATTCAATGTTTTTAAGCGGCTAACGTCAATTTTTCCAAATTAAAGGTCAGATTTTTAGAATATATTTTACAATAGCATTGGATGATATTAACGGACTTAAACCGAAATTCAAATTTTTCCAAACATTTATTTTTTGTGGATTAAAGAAGTAAAACAGAGAAAAACGATATTTTGATACTATTGCCGTTAAAAAAGGTACCCCTAAAACAACTTTTTAGAATGAAATGCTAATTTTTCATCACTGGCGCGGGTTCTTAAATTCACCATGCAAAAATGTAAAATCACAGGGTGATAAGCATTATATCACAGGGTGATAGCCATGGTGATTAGAATTCTTACCACCAATTTCAATAACTCTTTGGTAGTTTTATTTGAAGTGTTTAAAAATTTGTATTATCTATCAATATCATTAACACCAAGCAGAAGTTAGGAAAAATTAAGTAGTGAATTTTTGTAAAAGTAAATAATTCTGTATACATAAGTTTACATTAAAAAATGTGTAAGTTTGTAAGGAATGAAAGGAAAATAAATCTGATTGTCGTTGTTAAGGGTAGGATTCACTATCCAACGTGGACAACTTTAAACTTAAAAGTGATGTGTTATAGACTTTTTAACAGTATGTAAAATTTTAAAAAGAAGAATTTGACAAAAAAAATGGTAAGGAAATCGAAAATTTTAACTTGTTTTATATGAATTCGATCACAATGCGTGGTGATGAAATTCTCCTTGAATTTTTTTGCATAATATAACGTTTGTGTGGGATACAGATATAACATTCTAGCCCTGCGTGTCAAGCGCGTTTTCTAAAAGACAATGAGTGCATATAGTTTGTTTTTTAGGAGCCTTCGAAAATGGCCCCAAATCACTAAATAAAAAATTGCTGGCTTAAAATAGCCCAATGAAAAAAATAAAAATATTTACATTTAAAACAACAGAATAAAACTTTAGGTCTTCAGGGGAAACTTGCTAGTGGCCACGGTGCTGCGATGTGTCAAAAAATCACCCCTTACTTTTAATATATGAATTTTTATATGAAAATAGTTTTACACTGCCTAAAATGTAGTAAATGGGCAGGTTACAAAGTTCTCATAAAAGAACATGTTGAATAGTTACAAAAAAAAAAGCGCAGGTAACTCAAAATTCAACTAGCGTTGATGTTTTGTATTTGAATATTTTTAAAATGCCAGGAACTTAATGAATTTATTTTTATGAGCTTTAAAAATTAGCGATAGAAATAACCAGTTTTGTACAGTTTAGACGAAGTACACTTAAAATACAGCTCAATCAAAACTACTGTTTTGTGGAATAATGGATATTGTAAAACCTTTCTTATTTCAAAAACTAAATATTATTTAGAAGCTCTTTTTTATGTTAACATAGCGTCCAGACGATACAAAACGAACTAAATATTTTTCAATGGCAGAACAAATTTATGGCTGGACAAGACGCTCGTCGACACGCTAAAGTGTTTAATTTTAGGGAATAAAATGTTTAATTAAAAACTGAATTTTTCGGGATCTCGGTTTTTGAAATTCTGATGATCCCGGGACACAGAAAAAACTGAGTTGTAGAATCAGTAACAAATTTCAGAGAATCAGTAAATATTTTGTCTGGCTGAGGACCTACAACGAAAGTTGTAAATTTAGACAAACAATTTTGCAAGAATTTTAGTTTGTGTTAAAAAATTTTGCTGAACTGGTTAAATATTTTGTTTGTCTAGGCGAAAATTTTGTTAGATTTAAAAATCAAATAAAAATATTATTAGAGACTATTAAATAAATTGACTAAAGAAATAAATTATTTTGAACAAGAATTTGTTTGAAAAATTTTTTTTTTAGTTTTTTGTGTGGGAGCAAATTGCTTTAAAAACACTACTTTTCCCATATTTTGAAGCAATAACATTTCACATCCAACCTCGATTTGAAGCAATAACATTTCACATCCAACCTCGATTTCAAGTCGGATTTATCTCTGTAATTTACCCGAATAATTGTTAAAGTGTAAGTGTGTAATTTGGTTTCATACAATTCAGGCATAATTTAATTTTTTTCGCTTTTAATGATTTAAATAAACAAAATATAATACTTAAGCGCTATAATGTCAACATTTATTTACAAAATACATCCATACAAATAATTGCAATATCAATGCATGCGTACAAACTATTGTACAAAATTGCTACTTACATACATACATATGGATGTACATATGTGCATACATAAATTACCACATATAGCCAAATAAATGTGTACATACATACATACATATGTACAAACATATAAAAGTATGTTAATGCAATAACAGATCTCTTGTCGATTTGTATGATGATAAATTTTTCTTCATTCTTCTCTTATGCTCCTCCTCTTCCTCCTTTTAGATGTTGTTGTTGTTGCAAATTAATCCACATTTTCCTCAATAGTGGATTAACTTGTTAGTTGATTATGCGTAGTTTTCTCCTCTTGCTCGTCCAGCTCAACGTTGCGTGCGAAAACAACGTGTACATACATACATTTCTATATATGTAAACTAATTAACGTTTTTGTTGGTTAATATCTTCGCAGTTCTAGGTTGTTGTTTGTTTAATCGCTTGTGATCGCGTTCTGTGATGGTTTGGGGGTTATGATTTTGGTTGTAGTTGTATTAGAAATAGAATTATATATTGATTGATCTAGTTTTCTAAGAACAAACTTTTAAAAGAATGAACGTAGAATTTTGGATGATCAGCTTTTGTTATTTATTTGTGATGATGGTAGGAGTGATGATGCTCCTCTTTTTCGAAAATTGGTACCTCGACGTGGTATTTATGTGGTATTGGAATTTCTTTGTGAACAGGAACTTTGACTTCTGAGTATACAGGATATGGTTTTTCAATTGGAACCTTGACTTCATAAGGGACTGGCTTTTCGACAGTGTAATGAACCTTCTTTTCAACTGTGTAAGGTTGAGGAACTGGTACTTTAACATGCACAGGATATGGTTTTTCAACTTCGACTTTGTATGGTTTATCAACGGGAACTTTGACTTCGTATGGTACCTTTTTCTCGACCACAACTGGATAAGGTTTTTCAACTTCGACTGGATATGGTTTTGGTACTTCCACTGGGTAAGGTTTCTCAACTGGTACCTTTACTTCATAGGGAACCTTTTTGATTACCTCGTAGGGCTTGGGCACAGGCACTTCAACTTTGACTTCATAGGGCACCTTTTTAATTACTTCGTAGGGCTGTGGCACTGGAACCTTAACTTCGTAAGGAATTTTCTTAATGACTTCATAAGGTTGGGGAACGTGAACTTTAACTTCGTATGGTTTATCAACAGGTACTTTAACTTCGTATGGTACTTTCTTTTCGACAATATAAGGTTTTGGTACATGAACTGGTACTTTAACATACTCCTTAACATGAACGGGCACCTTCTTTTCTACAATATATGGTTCTGGTACATGTACCTTTACTTCATAAGGAACCTTTTTTTCAACTGTATACGGAATATGTTTCGTCACTGTATAGGGAACGGGAATCTTTTTCTCTATAGTAATGGTCTTAATATGTTCATGATGATGATGACTATGACCGTAATCCCCCAAGTGCAATCCACGTTTCTCTACGGTTTTACTTTTGTCTTCAGAGATAATCTCTTCGGCACAACTGACCATTGCCACGCACAAAGCGAGACAAGGAAAAACAAACTTAAAATTGAAATGAAAAAAAAAAGAAAACATTTAACAATAAAATAATTAACAAATAAAAAATTAAACTTTACCATGCGCATTGTTGAGCTGTTGGCTGGATATAATTTTAGAGGAAAACTATTACACTATTTTCTTTTATCGCTGCTTTTAACGAGATCTGAGTTGATACTAATTCATGGAAGCACTAGTCTTTGCCTTATATACCTATCAATGGTAATTGCAACATTCACCAAAGCAATTCAGTTATTATTATTTTAATTTTTTTCTTACCACATTCAAACATATACATACATATATGTGTAAGTATGTATGTATATGCATGTATTTTAAATTTTTTATTTTATGGTTTGTTGTGTGTCTTGGCTGTAAGTAGTTGTGTTTTTCAAGTCAGTAAGTCAGACGAAGCAGTCAATAACCTTACTTAAAAACCAAAAACATTGATAAATGCAAACAATCTGTATAACTGAAAACAATACATTCAGGTACTAAAGTTAACAAATAACAAAAGTGTAGCAAGCGTATCCATCATTAATCTTATTGCATCTATACATACTTATGTACAGTGGAATACCAGTATAATAAATAGTCACTTTAAAGAAAATCAAATATAGATAAGGTATGATAAAACAGGCGGCTGTGGAAGTGATAAAAGAAGCTGGTTCCGTTTTTTCAGACCCTTGGTGATACCTTTGGAAGAGAGAGAGAGGGAGAGATGCAAAGATAACAACATTAAATAAACTCAGAATAGAAAATTTTTATAAATGAAGGTAGAGGTAAATTAAAATTGTTGGCAATAGTCGTCCCGTAATAATCCCTGTCTTTGAACCAGCTGTCATCCCCGATAAAGGATGATAGACTAGAAAGACCAATGCAGACATATCCAATCCCAATCTACTGGTATTGGAGCCATATTGATAGTGGCCGGTCTCTAAGTCTTCGTTTGTCCACATACCCTGCGATTCTGCCAGTATGCCGCGTAGTTTAAAAGAAGAGAGGTGAAAATTACAGAGGTTGTTAATCGCCATATTATTAAATTTCGCACCATCCTTAGCCATTGTATCAGCAACACAGTTTCCGCATTAGTCCCGTATTCTCACACCCATACCAGAGGGATGTTAGAATGCATCTTTAACCAGTTAAAAGATGCCCGGCATTCGCGAACTAGTTGTTATGTAGAAAATGCATCAGTTATGGGCCTAATGGCATTTGGCTGTCGATGAAGATGCCGATATTCCTGCCGAATATCCTGAAGTAGAGAGGCCAGTTAGCCGCTTTGCCAATCGCTGCATTCATCGAGAAGTTTTAACACGATCTAGACTCCGGGAGAAAGGCAACGTTAGTTCCGTTTACTGTGTGGGGATGTGTGACCAGAAGAGACAAGCCTCGTAAATTATGAGAAGCCACTGGATGTGTAGCTCGATGTTACGCCACAGGTCCGATGAAATCGGCCCATCCGATCCTGGTGACTTAGATATTTAAGTTAAAGCTGTTGCTTATGGTCATTCAACCGCCCTCCTTTTGGACCGGACCCGTTTTGCGGTGTTTCTCAGGGCTGTTCTTATGGAAAATTAGCTGCTCCAAGGGTCGCTGGAGTAAAGCCCAGGGGCAACGCCAAGTGATTAGATCCTTGTCTCATAACTTAAGGCAAATCTTGAAGACTTCTGTCTCTTGGAAAAAGGGATATAAGAGTTCTTAACGTTTCACTAACCGGCCACTGCAATCTTAGATCGGCAGGGCCGACATATCGACTTGTAGTTTTTTGCGACACTCTTCAGCAGCTCTTCTTTGCTGCCAGTCTTGCAACACCAGCAAGCATTTGGAATTCATCAAAAAAATTTGTTTTGATGAAATCAATGCTTAAGCAAAAAGTACCGATATTTGTATAGTTTTTGCTGTGTTTAGAACTTAAATGCTTAAATATGGTTTGAATCCTGGATTTTAACAATTGTAAAATTAATTACGAGTTTAATTTTATACGTTTTTCAGTTAAACGAAAGGTCAACATTATATCATTCATTAAACCCTAATTCCACTGTATTTTAGTAATCTGTGTAACTAAGTATGTATACAAGTGCGTACATTAAAGTAATCCAAAATGTTTTTTTTTTTTTTGATAATTTAGAAATTTTAAAAGAAGATTTTTTTTCGTATTTGATGCATTTATTATTTCACTTCAACTTCCTATAATAATTGGAACGGATTGGTTTAGTAAAATCTTAATTAAAACGCAAATTCAGAAAAATAGTTGGCTTCCGTAAATGCTTTTACTTTTTTTTTCCTTATGGACACGCTACATATGTATGTAGTATGTAGCATACACATGTTAATAAGAGGCATTTTAAATTAAAGAAAAATAAAATTAGGAAAAAAAACCTTAAAAACATAAACACACGGATGTATGTAGCCTTGTGACTTAAAAATACATAATTAGTGCAGTACTACGTTCACTTTTACATACAAACATATACACATACATGCATATATACATACATACACACACACACACATCCATGCATACATATATGTATGTAAAAATATATATTTTTCACATAGTTCTCAGAAGGAGCATAGGGCGGTACACCCACACAAACACATGCTCAAATTCGATAGCTATCCAAATTAACTCGACAAAGCTACTTTTCTATGGGGGCAAATCGCGGTATTCGATCCGAATGCCTACTAGATCGATCGAGTTGTTAACGTTTTGCATATACATATGTATGTATGTAAGTATGCATGTAAGTAGGAGTTTTAATAAAAATTTTTTAATTTTGAAACGAATGCCGCAATTTTGCCCCTGGTTTTATTATAAAATTTCCATTAAAAATTGCATGTTATCAAGTACCGAAAAACATGGAAATCACCCCAACCTGCATAAAACTTTTCTAGATTTTGATGCTAACGTAAACAAGTAAGAACGCTATGTCAAATTTTTTCCTCCTTTTTCCATTTTTTTTTAAATTTCAAAAATATTTATTATTTTCGGGTCTCTGCACATCATATTGTAGCAGGTTTGAAAAATATAACTGTAAGAGTTTCAGAGATATAGTACATTGAAAAATATTTCCACAATAAATCCTAGTGCCTTCAAAGTGTCTGCCAAGTTTTGTGGTCACGGTGACCATAGTTACTGAGACATGTGTATAGGGATTTCTGTATGAGTTTCGCCCTATGAAAATGGATAATTAAGGTTTTTTCCATATTTTGTTTCCTATCTGATTTTGCTGATTTTTAATAGTACTCTGATTATAAATATTTCTGATATTTTTTATATATCAAAACCGGCTCTGTAGGGCTGAACTGGGCTCCGAAAACTTGATTTTCATAGGCGGACATTGTTAAATCAACTTTCCTATTTGTAAGAATCCATCTAATACTTACATACATATGGATGTATGTATGTAATTTGTGTGGGCGCAAATGGATATTGTAGAGTTTACAAACAGAATGACAAACTGACGCTTAGCAATATGTGAAGGGTATAATTAATTTTAGTGTAGTATACAATACGTTAAGGCTTGACCGACTACATCATTGTTACTAACTTGCATTGCTTGAAAAATGGATCTGAATTAGAAGAAAATTTTATTTTTAATACAATATGTATTTATTGTTGTGCCCAATTTGCTTAATCAAAATAGTTTTTATGTATCCAAACTTTTTATATTTTGTAATTTTTTTATTTTTCCTTAACACTGTTTTCAATATTTTTATTTTTTTTTTCTTTGTTTTAACATTTACCAGGAATACATTTATTACGTACAAACTTTGTGTTTTTAAAATAACGCCATAAGGACAGGAAGATAGAAAACTGGTTAAGTTTTACGTTTACACAAGCTTTACTATTCCAGTATTGCTAACATGTTTCCATTTTCGTAGCAAATACATTTGAATGTGTGTATGTTCAAAAGTAGGTTACTCAATAGTTTACTTATTATTTAACCAAAAAACATAGATAATTATGAATTAACGTGTATGCATGCTTGCATACATACATACATACATATATCTACATAAAATCATACATACCCATATTCATAGATATTTTTATTCAAAAGGTTTAAAAAAAATGAATTTTGAATTTAATACCTTCAGTGGCAAGGTATAATTTTGAATGGATACGATATTATGGTAGGTATGACGCAAGGTTATTTCTACATCACTACCCCATTGGCCAAAGCACCGTATTCGATGTTGTATCTAAAACATTTCTAAATTTGCCACTTACGGCATTTTCTGTTTGTATTGCCATAAAATTCTTTATAAACGACAACACAAATACACTAGCAATGAACGTAAACGCATTTTAAAATATTTACTTAAACAAAGTACTAAATGCGAAACAGTACTTGTTCCAAGCAACAAAAAATGCTACGTGGAGATGCAGCGTTATTGGTTTAGCAGTTTTAAAAGTACCTGAAAAGTATCAATATAGAATATATAACCTTATTTTTTAAATGTTTTTTAGGGTCAAACTTTAAAAAAATGTGGCAGACACATTTTCGTATTTTTTTGAGATCTGTCACATGCAGCTTAAATAACATTTCTTTCCTTAACCGTTTAAATGTTACAAAGTGGACCTAAGCACTATCAAAATTCAGTTTTCACCCCGTTATATTCCTAAGTATCAATAATTTTAAAAAAGTTGACTCGGGCCCGTTTATTCTCTGAGTTGTGCGTAGTTTAGGAGAAACCATCATAATGATTTTTTTTCGTTAGACCTATAGGGTCCCCTTACCTTATTTCCCGAAATCTATTCCCTAAATCCCAAAGTAACACAGAACTTATATTCAAATAGATTGCTTTCTTGTACATTACGTTAAAGATGTTCGAAGACGTGGTCAACTGGGTGCTAATGCATCGATATTAATATTTATGTACGTATGTAAAATAACTCAAGGTATCTATGAGAGTAAGTTAAAACTAAACATAATTTTATTCATTTATTTTATAATCAGCAAGTTGCAAAAAATATGGAAACAAAACCAATAAAATTCAATAGTCGCCAGGTTTTATTATCTCTTCTTTTCATGAGTGTATGTATTTGAATCATTGTTGCTCTTTAAGAGCAGAGTTAAATACTTGTATTGTCCAACAACATAAACTCTAACGTGTTCTTGAGTTGTGTGCCCATCTAAAACTAAGGCTATTATGTTTGGCCCACACAGTCGCACAGAGGAGTATTTGACCGGATTAGCTGAACAAAATTATTGAGCATTTTTTTTGAATGAAAGGTATAGTTTTTTTTAAACTGTTTTAGGTTTAGTTTGATGAAAATAGTTCGGTGCTGATTTAAATGTTGTTGGGAAGTTAGTGTTCTTTTCCGCATACTTAACCAATAAAAAAGTCTTAATCCCTTTGTACACAAAAAAAAATATTTTTTTAACAACATCCAAAAAAGTTTTAAATTTCAACTTTGAGGTTGAAAACCCAAAAGCTGTATGAGCTACATATACTTATGCCGACATCGATGTAGTGAACATGTGTTGTGAATGAATAAAAATGCTCCTGCGAAAAAGACGTTTGAATATAATCCCGTGGGAAGACGCTAAAGGAAACAACTAAACCTTCGTTTGGAAAGACCAATAAAAACTTTCCAAACTCAACGTAAGTAATTAGAGAAGAAGCGCAGAAGACCAAAGTGCTTGGAAATCAATTCTTAGTTCCGCTAGGGATATAATGATACGTTTTCTTCGAAACCAAGCACTTTTGATATCGATACTTTACTGCCGAGTACCAAGTAGATATTGGTACAAAAAATACTAATTTTTTTTTGCGTCAACACCACAGTTTTTATTTTTTTTTGCTGTAATTAACCTACAATTTATTTGTTCTTAGTATCAGCAAAAAGTAGTGTTTGGAAAAAGAAAAATATAGCTTAAAAATGTTAAGAGTAAGAAAATAAGTGTTTTCGCCTTTAGGGTTACTTTTTTTTGGCAATACTAAGCTAAGGCAACATTTTATTTACTGCTTCAGACCAGTGGCCAAATAACGGCATTCAATTGTAATTAAAATTTGAAAATTCTTGTTAGAATTCCTGTATTAAGAGCATTGACAACTCGATCGATCCAGTTAAACTTCGAATGGAAGGCTGTAATTTGTCTTCTGGTGCATAAATTCATCGCATTTATGAATCTTTACTGATACAAGTGAGTATCGATGCCTTATATTCGATACTGAGTAAATATCGATACTTTTGCGGTTCAAAAGTATGGATACCCACTTGGTATCGTTTCTTAGGGATAATATGGGTTATAAAAAAGTTTTAATTAAGGTGTATCCTTTAGGGCATATTTTATTTTAAGAATGTATGAGAAGGACACGAATCCTTGAAATTGAAGTGATAACATTTTAGATGTTTTTTTAAATTTTACCAATTAAAGTATGTGCCCAAATTAAAAAAGAAACTTTTTTTATATTTTTAAAAACGACATTTTTGAGAAAGGTGTATCCTTGCTTGGAATTAAAAGAAATTTTGACGGGTTTTAAAGTATATTATAACTAATTTGGGTACAAAAGCTAACTAAGCTATAACTTTTTTTCTCTCTGCTATGACAATATTTCATTTAAAGGGATGAGGGTATATGTATGATAACAACACGAATTCCTGGGGTTAAAGTAATACAATTTTGGGTTTCAATAATATTTTGTCACTTTAAGTCATTTCTTTCCTTAAATATAGATTAATTTTTAAAGATAGATCATCGCGCCTCCTATTGGAGTAATATTTTTCCAAAATGTACAAATTGTACTCTGTAGCAGGTTCAAAGTCGATAACTGTAACAGCTTCCTAGATGTAGCAGCTTACAAATTTTATAAATATATGCAATTGTAGCGGGGTTACCACTTTCCATGCTTCAATTCCAAAAACAATTTAATTAAAAACAGAATTTCAATATATAAACAAACCCTTTGGGCATAAAAATCATAAAAGCCAGCAATTTCAAATTTATGAAAGTTAATGTATATTTTACATTTTACGGTTTAGTTGCCTGCATTACCTAATACTAAGAAGTTTAGACCGAGAAAAAAAAAATTGGAATTATGCAACTATATAAATACAGTAAAATCCAAAACTAATTTTTTGTGTACCCTCAATTTCCCCTTAAACGCTATTTTTCACCTAAATATCATCCTTAACGCAAAAACAACCCAATATTTAGAATGAAATCTTTTAACTTGGCCACAGTGATGGATAGCGGATACCCTGTCTTTTTTCACCACAGTAGGTACTTTATGAACTACCCGGTAACTTTTATGTTGTCATTTTATTAAAAAGCAACTTTAACCCAAAACTGTCAAAGAACCGCAAAAAGTGTTTGGTCATTTTGCTTGTCGATTGTTCTTTTATATTAAATTATTTAAAAGTAAGCATACTTTCTTAGTATAAACACAGATTCTAATACATTATATCATGTTGTTCATAGATGTTTCTTACACGCTCTGAATATGATCGCGGAGTCAATACCTTTTCACCAGAGGGTAGACTTTTTCAGGTGGAATATGCAATTGAAGCTATTAAACTAGGATCAACAGCCATTGGCATTTGCACATCGGAAGGTAGAAATATTTAAGTTAATGTACTTAAAAATTATTTATTGAAATTAAATTGTGTTGGCTTTGCCTTATTAAGGTGTGGTGCTGGCTGTGGAAAAACGCATAACGTCACCTTTGATGGTTCCCAGCACTGTGGAAAAAATTGTGGAAGTCGATAAGCATATCGGTTGTGCCACATCTGGTCTTATGGCAGATGCGCGTACATTAATAGAAAGAGCTAGAGTCGAGTGTCAAAACCACTGGTTCGTTTACAACGAAAGGATGTCAATTGAATCATGTGCACAAGCTGTCTCTGCTTTGGCTATTCAATTTGGTGATAGTGGTGATGGTGGCTCAGCTATGAGCCGTCCATTTGGTGTGGCAATACTTTTTGCAGGTATTGAAGACGGTAAGCCTCAACTGTGGCATATGGATCCGTCTGGTACATATATTCGTTATGGAGCAAAAGCAATTGGTTCGGGAAGTGAGGGCGCTCAACAAAATCTACAGGACAATTATACACCAGAAATGACTCTGACTGATGCAATTAATTTGTCGCTTAACACTCTTAAACAAGTTATGGAAGACAAACTTAATTCAACAAATGTTGAGGTGATGACTATGACTCCAGAAAAACTATTTTGCATGTACACAAAGGAAGAGGTTGAACATATTATAACCAAATTGGCATAGGAAGCAGTGTTTTAATGTAAGGTTTAGTAACTTTTTTCTTTTTAATACAAAATTTGTAAACAAAAATTCAACAATAAATGAAGTTTAAAACTGTTTTAAAAGTTTTAAAAGGGTTTTAAATTAATTACTTAATTTGAAAACTGCATGTTCACACACTTTTTTATTTGCTGGAAGATTTTAAGTTATATTATTCGGTCCTGCTCTGTACCTTTTTCTATTTCAAACCAAATCCACAAATTTTACTCGATTTGAAATAGTCACAAACCTGTTTGAATATAGAAAACCTATCGTTTTGGACAACACCATCCGATTTAAAATCGACTTTGTTTATACAATGGGGGGTACTGCTTTTCAGTTTGCATTTCTTAAAAATTACCATCGTTGCGATAGTTGGTGATTTCCACTTCATTATGAACCATTCGGTTTATCTAATTGTTGTTACACTTTTGTACTTAAATAAGGTCCAAAACTGTTGACCTAATTTCGTTTGTAAAGGAAATAAAAACTTAAAGAAATTTATTTTATTTAAACAATGTTTAAACTAAAACTTTGTTTTTGTGTTAATAAGCACAGTTTAAACTTTATTCGATAAATGTATGTATGTATGAAGAATGTGTCTATTAATGTATATTTACAGATAATTCCTAAGAAAATTAATAATAAAATTAAAAATACTTGACTTGTCTCGACGGGAAATGTAAAAAAATAATTTTTAATTAATTTCGCCTTCACCTCCCTGCGACTTATCATTATTGCCGATGCTTGGGTTGTTGTTATTGTTCCGTCTGAGCAGGAGACTGGCATTTGGGTCAGAAAGAGAATAAATGTCAGGTTCGAAGACGGGTGGGCATTCCATGTTGGGATATTCGGTGGTTGCCGTTAATGAGGCATTTGATGGCGATGCCACTGTGTAATCTGCAACATTTGTTTTGATTGGGGGAGGAGGTGCATTTGTGTCAGGAGCGGATATTATTGTATTATTCGAAAGCGACGATGTAATCGAATGTTTGCGGCTATTAAGAGGTTGATTAGGGAATATTACTTGGGCAAAAATCTCCTGATCATAATCACGCCCAATGTAGGTAGTGCTTGTAGGCGTTGAGGGTATGGACATAATTTGTTGAGTTTGAGCTGAATTATGATGACCAAAAACTGTACGATGAAAGAGAGGAGAATTAGAATGTTTCTTTTCTCTTTTATTTTCGGTTTTATGCAAATTGCCGCTAGAAGCCGTCGAAGAGGCAGAAGCAAAGCTAAGCTTTGAAAAAATTGGCATAGGGGCTGAATTTTTGCGTTGAGCATCATATTTGTCTGCTTTTTCTTTTAAATCGTTGTTGTACGTTTGACTTTTTTTGATGCCGCTAACGCTTCCAGTCCCAGCTCCAGCATCGCTGACATTGTGATGGCTGGACTTTTTGTTCAGCGGCAACGTCATTGTTATGCCAGCAGGGTTATTTGTTGAGTTTTTTCCGAATTGGAAAATTCGTTCACTGGACGTTTTGAAGGATTCCAGCTTTCCTTTCTTTTTAAAGCTTCCCAGACGTCTTTCCGAACCGTTTGTGGCATAATCAGCAGCTGAGCAGCTACTGCTGGTGGAGTGTTTTTTATTTTTACTTGAGGTCAATAGAAATGGGCGTGACTTCATAGCGGAAGCCCAGTTGCTCCCAAGACTGCTGCCGGTAGCTGTTTCCAAATGTTCTGTACTACTTGTTGAATGATTTGAAAATTGCCGTGCTGTGGACAATCGATTTTTAGACGATGTAGATGAAAAGCTCCCCCCAGCTCCGCCCAGTGGTTCATCGCCCGATATTAATTCATAACCAAAATCCCTTAACTTGAGACCTTCCTTTGTGCGTGTTAGCTGAATGTCTTCATCATCTGGTTTAAAGCTTATTTCATAGTCCGGTGGTTTTGGTAGACTACGACTTTGGGTCTTTGAGACTTTTGCATCGCCAGGTGTATTGCTTGTGCGCTGGTTAGAGTCTACTAATTTTTTTGCGTGTTTAATTGCTGCCTGACGTCTGTGTTCCTCCTTTTTCTCTACTCCCAATAGAACACGATTGTTGTACATTTCTTGTGCTTCCTCTTCCTGCTTTTGCAGCATCAAATCCTTAAGTGTAACAAAACCTTGAATATTTGGAAGTGCTTCCCAGGCATTACTGGAATTGATTTTGGGCAGGTTATAGTCCAGCGTTCTGGAGGTCTGAAAATCAAACTCAACCAAGTTGGGATTTGAAGCATGTATGTAATTGTATGGAATCTTCTTAGTACTTTTACATGGACTTGTTAGATTAGATTTGTGTTCTTCCGGATTTTCAAGCGTTGCTGGAGACTGAGTAACATGACTTAATGTGGAAGCTATAGTAGTTGGCGGTGTGGAATTTCTTGGAGGAATATCAATTGCTGGAGCTGGCGCTGGCGATGATGGTGGTCCTAAGCTCATTGAAGTTGAATCAGAATCGCTAATTATTGAGCTACGACTGGTTGAGTGCATTAAACGTCGACTATTGTATTGTTGTTGTGGTGTTAAGGGCAACGCTTGGGTCGGAGATGTTATTTCGGAAGACGCTATCATACATGAGCTATGAGATTTCGTTTGCTGTGTATTGCGTTGAGTTTGAAAGTCTTCCGTATTAGTTTTCGGTGAAGAGTTTAAGGGATAAAAAGAAGAGTCGTGATAGCCGGGGGTGTTGGCTCCAATTTGTATGCCAAAACTTCCTCCAGGAACCTTACGATATGATCGAAATTGCTCTGTTGGCACAGGAATGTCATTTGATTGCTTCTTCTCGCCGCAATTAGAACTTTTAAAAGGCAGCGTTCCCTTTGTTAGTTTTCTCAGTGACCCTAAATAACGTCTATCACTTTTTGTTGTTGTTGTTGAAGCCGTTGTAGTTGTTTTTGAAACGCTTAAAACTTGTTGAAATTCTCTTGAGCTTTGAGGAGAGGGCGTACTTAGATTCTTTGCAACTATTGATTCGTTTTCCTCCCCAGAGCTTTCGTTCTCTGAAAAGAAATCTTTTGAAGAAACTTCGTTTGATGAACCTACGTTGCTCAATGAGGAACCACTTATGTTTAGCGTAGATTGTCGAATAAAATCAACCCATTGATTAAGAGCATCAAGCGATTCTGCTGCGAAGTAAAATGTTTTAGTCGTATGATACACTTTGAAAGCATATGGCTTTGAGTGGACTTCCTATAAAGCGAAAAAGGATTAATTTAAAAGGGGTTTTTTTATAAAAATTTTAAGTTTAACTTTGTATGATAAAGTTTGTATTAGGGAATGGTAAGCAAAGCCGAAAATCGATTTCCGACTTCACGATCACTTATTTTAATCGCAATTTTTAAAGTCGATTAATCGAGGCTCATATTCGATTAAAATTCATAATAAATTTTATTTTGATGATATTTGAAAAACAATATTTATCTTCAAAGATGATTTTTTAATAAATAGATTTAATTTCTCCCTGAGGAAAAGGTATGCTTATTTATCAGGCAATAAAAAAAATTTAAATATTTAAATTTTATATGTAGATATATGTTTATGTGCAAATTAAATATCAATGATAAAGTCTTTATATATAAAATAATTCTAAGAATTTACACTCCAATGTTTAATTTTTAATGACGATAAGTTGTTTTTACATATTGAGTAAATACTAAACACTTTTTGTTCTTTCTTTATCATTTCTAAATATATTTATACCTGACTGGAATGCATTTTTAAATAATTTTTGGCGCTTAATATTACAAATTTTAAAAGAATAACCTTTGGTTTGTTTAGCGCATGAGTTTTCGGTGCAGATAGTTTTTTTTTCAAATAAATTGCCACATCAAGTCCGAGTCGTCAATTCTTGATCTTTTAGGAGGGACGGGAAAAGAGAATACTACAAGTGCGTAAGTACTTGACGGTACTCTCCAAGTTTGCTTTTTCTTTTTGCTCACAAAGTTTGCGTTTTGTTGGTATTTTGACTAAACTTGATGAAACGTGTAAATGCAGGTTTAAAAGAGAATTGAACGAAGACAGATCAAGTATACTTGATGTGTGTAAATCTTGACATTGTTTTCAAAAATTAATTCTAAAAATGGTAGCATTTTAAATTTTTTGCAGTAAAATTATTTTTTTTTACTGAGTAATCGATTTTAGTATAAAATTGTTAACAAAAAGGCGATTATAAAAAAATTGATTTTTTGGGTTCAAAATCAATTTTTTTTTGGGTCCAAAATCGATTTTTGACTATAATTGAAATTGATTTACCAGTCCCCTAGTTTGTATATACTGAAACACTTTCTAGGAAAGTAACACTAGTGTAAACGAGGAATACCAATTTTGTATTTCAGAAATTTCTAAATCAATTTTAGATATTTTTAAGTTAATTTAAAAAAATTTTTAATGAAATTTCAGATTTGATTTGCGAAGCACAATCATTGGTTATTTTCACTCTAGTAAGCACAAGAGCTACCTCCGTCAAAGAATATAAAAAAAATATATGTGTGTATGATGTATATTATCAAAATTAATATAACAATTTTGGCAATACCCAGGAGAAATGTAAGTAAAATGATAAGCTTACCTTGGCAAGTGACACCGTAAATCCAGGCAAGAATATAACGCAGCTAGCTTTTGTTGCCTCTTTTGAGCGAAACCCGTAAAGAATTGTATCGAGCATAACAAAATAAAAACGGGCCCAAAATGTTACACCACGTTTGTCCTTTGTGCGACGATACAAAAATCCTTGAATGTCACCAGTTCCCAGTATCTTAAGACTTATATTTCTTCTTTTACTTATTAGACTGTGTTTCTTTTTTAAAGTCAGCGAACGGGCTTTAGTTGGTGTATGAAGTTCACTACTCCCGCTTACTTCAGTTGTGATATCATGAGCTGTAGAAAGCGATAAAGTGCTTGTACTGGAAATAAATGACTTTTCATCTTCAATTGTGTTGCATTTGGGTGGTGTTTGTAGCGGAAAGTTAAAACTAGTTACTTGTGCGGATTGGGGCGTGCTTGTACAAGGATTTGATGCTGAAGTAACAGCTGCGAGAAGACCAGGAGGTTTAGGTGGTGGAACAGGAATTACTGTAACGGCATCGCTTTGTTTTCTTGGACGGGGAGGCGGTACGGGTGGAGTTATTAAAAGAAAATCTTTACGCGGTTCAACGGCAGGAGGAGTATCTGACTCTTCACCGGAATTGTCATAGGTTGGTGTACTGTGGCTCTTGTCCAGTCTACCACGTTTAACAACAATAGGCACATTAACTGTTTCGACTAATGGTATATTGTTGTTGCTTGATGTTAACGCGTGAACACGCTCTTCTGGAGCGGGAACCTTTTTATTTATTTCATTCCGCACATCTTCGTCGTCCTCTTCGTCGGCAAAAGGTATTGGTTCAAACGTTTCCAATATTGTGTTTTGGATATTACAGGTGTATTTTTCGTCCTTTTGATAGTCTTCAACTTTCATATTTGCATCGAAACGAACCACCTTGCAAACACCTGGTTTGGAAGCAGCTTCTTGTTCTTCGTTAGGTTGTTCTATAACTTGACACAGCTTTAAAGAATCGCCAAATTGTATTACTCCGGGTTTATCACTTGAAAATTTTCCATTACTATTGCTGCTGTTGTTACCACCAATTCCAATGCATGTGGTAGGTCTAGGCATGATTTCCAAACCAAATCCAAATGAAACAGATTTGTCGCGTAAGCTAGGGGACGATGGATCACCACCATTTCCTGTCTTATTATCTTGCCAAAGAGGAATTCCAACATTTTTATGACCCAGCAATTCGTCACCACAAATAGTGTTACGTCTCTGAAGCATTGCTCTTGGCTTTGGATAGTACAAACGGCTTTCTTTCTCCACCACTTTAACATCGGTTGGAGTCAAAATATCGCTGCATATAGAGTCAGTATCTCCGTCATCTGTTTTCTCATTATCTGTATTTAGCAAAAGTGGAAGTTTAAAAGAATTTTCCGGCACCGATAAAAAGCCTTGCCTTGGGCTTTGAACATTTTCTCCCCAACGTGAACCGGCATTACGCTTCTTACTGGGCAGACGGTAAGGTTGCATATAAATCTGACCATAAATTTTAGTGTGTTTTGGCCGTTTCTTTAATGTTAACAATACATCTGGTAGGGATTCTCTCAACTGCATAAGAACTGTCTTGTATTGCCAACCAACTATTGTTTGGTAATTAATTTGAACAATCTCGTCACCATCTTCGATTTTACCTGAATTGTGAGCTGGCGAGTTGTGCTTGATATCGGTAACACAATGATTGCCATGATAACTTGTTTCAATATTAAAACCCAGTTCGGATTCACGTTTTTTAAGTGTAACTAAATTTAAAGAAGCAGGTTGTAGCAACATTGGGTCAGTAATATCTTGTATAATGTAATTTGCTAGACGCTCCAATGTTTCTGCAGTGGTGCGTATTTGTTCCACAGGATTTTCCACAAATCGTTCCCTTTGAGCAATTGTAGCCATTTCAAGGCCAAGTCTTAACATTTTTCGACATATTTCCGTAAACTGGAACTGACCTTGGAAAGGTGAGCGATCCAACCAACCAATAAGGGGTTTAATTCTAGCTATTGTTCTCGTAATATCATTAAGTATCTGGGTCTCGATCATTGACGAACCGTTTTTTAAGGCCAGCAATCTGTGCAAGCTTCGAGCAGCTGTCGCTACATGCAATGCCATAAACTGCAGGTTCTCCTTATCCAAATTGTAGTGCTGTAAATATGCATTTATTTCATTTAAGCAAAAATAAACGCACAAGCCCTTAATGACGCGTAAGAATTTACTTACAAAATTTCTTAAATTTTCAACAGCTTCTAAAACTATCTCCTGATGACCTATGGAATACATGCCCAGTTGCTCTAACTCATACGGTCTTATATTAAGCAATTGATGACCGCCCACTCCATTGTTAATAAACGAGTAAACATAATTGTACATGGAATCATCCAAACCTGCAATACATATTTATATTAGTGACTATCACCCAGTTTGGGCTTGGCCATTCATTCTTATCATGAATCACTTAAACCTTCTCTGTTTGACATAATACAAGAAAAAAAACATACCTTTAATCCAATCGGTCACCTGATCTGGGGACCATTCAGCTACATTAATATACGCCATATCCGGTAAAATAAATATTTTCCATTTAAAATGTTAAAAATATAAAGAAATGTTGGTTAATTGAAAAATACAAAAAATATTTTTTATTGTTTTAATCTTCTGCTGTCATTATGTGTTTCTCTTTTCTATTTGTATCCTCCAAAATTGTTGTCAGAAATTAAAAAAAGTCTGGCAGTCTGTATGGTGAGTTGTTGAGGTGACTTTCTGTTGGTTAAGTACAATTCATGGTGAAATTAATGTAAATTATTGCGCCATGGTATAAATAATAACAGTTATCAATGTATCGTTTTAAAACTAAATTTAAAAACCAGCGTTGCCAATTTAGCGTGTTTCATATTTAGCGTGTTCTGACAACCCAAAAGGCGCATTTTTACTCCTTAGCGCGTTTTCAGGAAAACGCGCTAAATTGGCGCGTTTTACGTTATGTTTTTATAATAAATATTTGTAGTCATTTCAAATTTAATAATCTAGGTTTATTTTGTTAAGTTTTGCATTTTTTCACACATTACTGTACGTATGTATGTCAGAGACCAGCGCCGAGGACTTTTGTCGGCGGCGGCGGCTCATTAAAAAATTGTCGGCGGCGGCTCTAAGCCGGCTCCGTGACGGCTGAAAGTACAGACACACATATATGTATGTTCAATGCATTAGCACATACTTATTTACAAAACGTTGCAAGGAAGATAGTTAATTAAATATTATTTATTTAATTTTGAACGAAAACTTTTAAAAGCTGCTGTAAATTCCAAGACAGACGACACTCCTTATGCAATTCTGACGTATGGCACTAATTAAAATCCGATGCAAATTGTTTTTAAAGTAATTTTACTCTACACGATTCCACCAATTTGAAGTATATGTAAAAAATACTGAAAATAACGATGAAAATGTTAATGGCAGATAGTCAGATTAAAAGTTTTATTAACATATTAGTGTAAAGTGCATTTTAAATCTCTGTTTGTTGCATTATTTAGTGTGGTAAACGCCGATCGGCGCAGGTCTCTGATGTATGTATATGTTTATGGGTTTAATGTTTTTGTAAAAGGTTTACTAACAACACTAGAGGGCATTTCGTATAAGAATTCCTTTTTTAAAAGCACAGACAGCTCATTGAAACGAGTAAAATTTCGAGTTGCTTCGAATGCCGTAATTTTCTCCCAGTTTTATATGCATTTTTTATAGTTAGACAATTGTTTTAAAATTTTATCTCTTAAGATTATTTCCGTGCAACGCTGGGCAGGATAAGCTAGTATGGATATAAAAATAAAAACTTACCATTTGAGAAAAAAGTTTTAAATAAAACCAATCAAAATATTAAGCAAACTTATTTTAATAAATAAAATTTGGTAAAAGTATTTGGAATCGTGGTTATAGTTAGTTCATTCCTTATAAATAGTTTAAATCTAAATAATAAATTGTTTCAATCACATTTACAAATTTATAATTTATTGCAAAATTTCAATAATGTTTGTATTTAAGTACAATAATAACAATTAAAATAAAAAAATACTTAAATAATTAGAAAAAGTCATTTAATGGCACCGTTAATGAAAAAGGCAGAATTATAAATACGTTTGTATATATAAATCATGATGCAATCATGTACATAGGTCGCCTTACTAGAGCAGCGGGTCGTCACCCAAATACCACTCTATATAAATACGATTTTTTTTTTTGCAAGCAAACGAATATTTATTTATTCTTTAAATTCTCAAAGAATGCAATATTGTTTTTGAGGATTCCCTGACGAACTGTAATTGAATCGATATTACAACTTGATGAAGGAAGGGATTGATCATTTGTTGTAGATAAATGATCTGGTGTTTTAAACGCTTCAATACCGGATGAGAATGAGTCTCTTAAAAATAATTAAATCATTTTTAATGTAAACAATAATATTTTAAAATAATAATTCATAATACTTACGTGTCTAGTGAGGATAATTCATAGGATATTGGTAGACCTTCTTCGGGTTTTAAATATTCTAACCGTACAAGATTATCTAAAGATCTTTTAGGTGAACTTGAACGTTTTTTTCCGCCTTGTGATAAGGTTCTTGCCTAAAATTAAATTATTTATTAAAAAACAATTATATTAGAAAGTGGTCAGTATGACTTGAGATTTGATGAAATATCAATGTTTTTTTTTTTACAATTTAAAAATGTGTACAAAAATATAAAACAAATTCATAAACAATTTGAAAAGACCGATTTTGTATGAAAATTTTGGTAAAAAAACATTTAAAATTGTCTATGACACGACACATGTACATACGTGCGTTTGTGCAGATGTTTTTACCGTCCAAAAATAATGATCTGAGACCCACCTTCAAGTAGATTGATCGACTCAGAATCACCTGCTGAGCCTTGTGATCAAAGTACAGGGGCCAAATCGTCGCATTAGACTTAAATCAATGCTTTTAATATAAGAACTCTTAAAAGAATTTTTTAATTTCGGTTCGAATCGAATGCGAAGATTTATTCCCAGGTCGTAATTTTAAAGACATTTGGATGAAATCAAGTTTTTTGGCACTGGTAGCCCCCATACAAATGGCATCCCGGAGTAAGCATTTTTGGCTTTAACTGATTCAATAATATGATCGGTCCATTTTTTGATAAAGCCCAATTAATTTTATTAAAATATTTCATCCAATGTAACCTTTTGGATGAAAAAACGTAATTTCTTGCTAGTTACCCTGGCAACGTTGGTTATTTGATCATGTGCTTTTTTCGCAGTTTTGACGTAGTAAGTAGAGTATGGATACCAAGTAGAGTATCCACTCGAACGATAATTTCCTAAATAATCGATTAAAAAATTACTTGAACAATTTACGCCAATTAATCGACTATTCAAGCAAATACACTAAAACGAGGTTTAAGACAAGGTTGATTGTGCGATTATTTTGACATCCTTCTGGAAAAGGTTATACAAGACGCAAATGTAAATAGAACTGCCACAGTTAACGCCGACGATATCGACATCGTGGGGCGGACATTGCAGGCAGTAACTACCACCTTTTAAAACATCGAAAGATAATTTGTCAAAGGGGGTGTAATGAAGTCAAAAGCGAGTTGATGGTATCAACACACAAGATATCCAAGTGACTTGAGAAGACGACTTTAAAATAGTCAACTATTATTTCTATCTCGGCACGGCCATAAACAAAACAAACAACATCAGTTTTAAGATAAAAAGAAGAAAATAAAGGCAATTTAAAAACAAAGGGAGGTGACATACATAAATCAATTTCTAAAAGACACTGATACTTCCCGTGCTTTAATATCGGTCTAAAGCATGGGTATTTGCCAAAACAGACAAGGTAGTGCTTGAACTGCTTAAAACGGAAATTTTTCAAAAAATCTACGTTGACAGACGGTCTCGTATGAAACACGAGCTGCATAAGCTCTTTGCCGACATTGACATAGTTAGGAAGTCATTTAAATGCATACCTGGCAACGGATCACACAGAAGGGTAAGACCGAAACTCCGATGGAAGGATGAAGTGGAGGAAGACTTGCTGCTAGAAATTGGAGAGAAGTGCACAAAACCGAAGTTCTTGGAAAAAGATTTTACGTTCCTATGCATTTTTTATATCGAATGAATTAGTGGCATCACAATTTGCACAATTTGCTACAATATGACAAAAGGCTGTCATTCTTTTGTTGCGGCTGCATTGCATTTCGACAATTGTCCAAAATATGTGCGTCAAATTGTTTAAAATACAATGCGACACAGCAGAAAATAAAAAAATGACAAACGTTGTCACCAATACACATCATCATATTTGCTTACGATGGCACAAAGTGGAATAGTGTGAACTTAGCATAAGTAATATATTATCCCTTCTGTAAAATTATAAAAAAAATTGATTGCCCTTTTCGCATTGACAAATGACAATACTATGTTCATAACATATGGATAATGATCATTTCGTTTCCTTAATATAGAAAACCCTGGTGTTAAAAAAAAATTTTTTTATTCAAAATAGTACCTTTCGAAGCCACATCTTTTCAGGTTGTGTCGTATTTGTTGTCATTAGAAAGGCTCTTGCTAAAGCTTTGACAGAAGGCAAAGCTTTTGCCACTTCTGCTTCAATAACTGGCTTCTCCAAAGAACTGGTCACTATTTGCTTAAAATTTTAAGAAAGAGAATCATCATAACAATTTACTATTAATTGAATTTTATTAAAAACTTTCTTACCAATTCCCTTTCATCAACGGATAAAACCTGATTAGGCTCAACTAATTTACGTTTGGGTTGTAGAAATTTAAATGCTGTTGGTGTCGGCCCGCTTGAAGACGTTACAACATTTCCGGTACTTTCTGATATACTCAAAGCCGAATTAGAAGGCTTTTCTTTGGTATCAACTTCTTTTATCGTTTCTTGTTCTTTTTGTTGAATTGTTGTGTCTTTTCTGACTGAGTTTGTTTTCTGTGTCATAAAGTCATAAACCTTAATTGTGTCTGAATCATCACTAGTCGTTGCTATGCTTGCCTCGCAATCTTGTGACTGCAGTGATATAGATTCCAGAGGCGATGATATGTTTTCTTCAACTTGAACTGGTATCGCTTTATATAAATCTGGACATGTTGTGGTTGTTTCTAATGTCTATGCACATCAAATAATTTAATTTAATTTAAAATTCAATATGTTAATATGCATGTATGAATGTATGTATGTGTGTATGTATGGTAAATGGAAGTTTATGATTTAGTGTCATTTCAGTTATTTTTATCTGCATAAAAGTACGTTAGAAATAAACGCTTATCTGAACACCGAAGAGAAAAAATTAATAAACATTTTAACATGACATAACATGTTAACAACAACAATTAATGTAATGGACAAGTATTAACAACAATTTTCATTTTAATTTTTAATTAGAAATACTTACAAACATATTAAGTAAATAATAAAGTTGAAAAAAATATATATTTCCGAAGAAATCTTGAATCAGGTTAAGCTTCGGGCCCAGTAGGTTATGAACCAAAAGTTTTTGGGGTCCCCGAAAAGGTTTTAAAATATTTAACTACAAAATCGACATGGACAGAGGGGAGGACGGAAAACAAACCAGAGCTTTTACGAATATTGCCATTGAAATTCAGCAAAATCGCTCGGTAACTGACGGAGATATAAGCCAAAAACCAAGACTACCTCTGTTTATTTCTCTTAAAATTTTGACGTAGAAACCTCTACAACTGCCCCAGAGTTGCCCCTACACGGGTGCAATGAAGACCGTCCCCAATTAAGGTGTCCTCTGAATAATTTTTGTGGAACATACTTACCCCCTATGTTCAGCCCCTAACAGGGTTGCCATACAAAATTAGGGTAAAAACCCCTACAATTTTCCCGGAGGTGCCCTTAGAGGTACAAAATGTATCACAGACCTCCATTAGTTTTCCCTCCCAAACATATTTCTAGAATATACTTACCCCCTATCTCCATCGCCTAAATGGGGCTTCCATACAATGTTTGGGAAATTGTAATAAATAAAGCTTCCAAGATGCCTGTGGATAGGTCAAATGTAGGACTAAACCCAACTCATTATTCCCTGCAAACATTTTCCTAAAACATACTTACCCCCTTACGGGGTTGCTATTTAAAATATGAAAAGTTCTGGTAAAAACTTCAACAGCTTCCTCGTCGTCACCCTAAGGGTGGTAAAATAGGACACTGAACCCTATTTTAAACTTAGAAATATTTCAAAAATAAAAAATGGATAAAAATAAAAAAGTTCGGGGTTTCGAAAGGCCATTTTAGTGCAAATAGGTATTTAAAGAATTCCTTTACAAAAGTTTAACCTCTTTTTAAGGTTTTTTCAGAAATAATTTAACCGTAAGTGACACAGTGTTAAAAATGTTACCATAAGGTACATATTGTGGGTGTTTGATGTCTGGGTTCCTAAAGAAACTGCTACAGTTTGTAAATGCACATACTTAATAAAATTCTTGTGTACATAAAACAATATTAACTATTTTTAAATTTCACACAAAATCCATTAAGTGCCAGTATAGACGCCAGTAATTCGTCAGTAATTTCGCTATATTTATTGGCCTAATTAAGCGATTGTCTTAGTCGATTTTAACTTTTATCATTTAGTTATATTTTAAAGAAAACTTAATGTACTACTAAAAAAAGGGGACTATAAAAAAGCGGGGTTTGAAGTGCTGTTGCCGTTTCCATCATCTTGCACATATGTTTATCCGTATCCTTCACTTTTGGAAAAAAGATTTTTTTTTGCAAAAAAGTACTTTTTGTGTATGCATTGCCACTTGAAAAGCTTTTAATAGATTGTGGCATTGCCCTGACATCTCCCAGTTTTTGTAGTCTTCATGTCCAAATTAGCCCGTAATCTCAAAATCAACAGTGTATACACTAAAAAAATTATTACAATAACTGACTGTAAGTTATGTAGGAAGTATTCCGTAAAGTTGTTTTTAAATGAAAAAACAGTTAAATTTTAATACAATATTTTTTTAACTGATTTGAATGATTATTTAAAGCTTAAGCTAAACAAAAATACTGATTTTCAGTTAAAGTTATTTTTTTCGGTTATTTTTTTGGTAATATTTAACTTTGTTGTTATTTTTCTGATAGTTTGTGTTTTGCTGCAAATGGCAGAAAATCTAGTTAATAGGTCTGTCTGCGTACTTTTCCAGTAGCAAATACTCAGTAATATTTTTTGGGAGAGTAAGACCAATTTTTCTCTGTCGGCTAAAAATATACCAAAAAGTACACAGACAGTATCCAGTAAAATTTTGCAAGAAAACAGCTGAATGGTGTATAAACAATCCAAATAACAAAGCAAAAGAATTTTAGCATGTGTGTACGCGGTTAATTATTTGCATATTTGGACGTTTCTAGCAATAAGTTAAATGTTATGTTTATTATAAATTGTTATAAACGTTAAAAATCAACACAATTCTAACTATTGTTAAATTTCAATTTCTTTTTTCGTTTCACAAAAATTATTTCATTCAATTAGTAAATAAAAACAGCTGTTCAAACTAGTTGCAAAATCTTGCAAGAAGAAATTTCTCCAGTAACATTTTGCAAGTTCTCTTACTTCCAACTGTCAAAAAATTTTCTTTTTGGCTCTCTCGCTGCAAGAGATTTGGAGTACGCAGACAACATTTTGTAAGATTTTGTAACATTTTGCACAAAATGATACAAAATATGTGTACGCAGACAGACCTAATTTTAGACAAAAATGTCAGTTAATTTTTTGATGTCTGAATTTAAACAAAATATTTTGTTGATTTTAATTAATATCTTGTTAGACGGTTTTAAAATGAATATCCAGTTATTTTAAATAGATTTCCAGTTGATTTTACCTTAATATTTTTTGAGTGTATAAACCAAATGCTGTTAGTAAAATTTTTCATATACATACTTATCTACTTATATTAAATTTAGCGTTAATTTAAAAAATATGTGTGTTTGTGTGTGTGTGTATGTGTACGTACATACATACTGCTACCATTTTCTAGAAAAGGTCCTTGTTAGTTTTAGAACCAGATACATACATACATATGTATAATGAATGTAAGTTAATAATGGGTCGATTACGTATGACAACTCAACTTTAAGGATGATTAAGTTTAAAAACTAGCAATTCAGCCTACGAAAAATTATTCTTCAAAAAAAAGTTATGCATTTGGTAGCAGTTTCAAAAAATTTGTGAATAGATTTAATTATGAAATTCTTCAAAATGCTTTTAAACCGTTTTTAAGTTGAATTACAAAGTTTACATCGGCATTTAGCCAGCCGGTTGGACGGATAGACAGACGGACAGGAGGAGATCGTTTTGTCAACTCATAAGTTGTTTCCCGTTTAGTCAGTATTTATAAGGCTGATTTTGAATGTTTTTGGAACAAAGAAAGCAAATACACGTTATAACTCCGCCACCAAGGCCACGTCAATATAATGCGCTCAAACGTTTTGTGATTCATACAACTTTGATGCTGAACTTTTTATTGTAACACTGTTTGTTGTTTGGGAGGTTTAGGGGCACTTTACAGCCTCCGGATCATATACAACCCTGATATGTTATTCACTCAAAACCTGAAAAACGTTACATACAATCTTGTTATATTAAGAAAGCGAAATCGTTAGCAATGTGGTTAGCAACCGAGTATTTGTGGTTGCCCTTGGGCAACACAACTCAAATTGGGTTGCTGTACATAATCGACACATAAGGCTTTTTCTACTTTAATTATGATTTTGACAATGTAAATATATAAGACTATTTAATAGTTTTAATGTTTTGTTTGTGTTTCCTTGTTTAAAATATTTTCTATCAATAATAAATGCCTTTTCTAGGTCAGGTTTACGATATGTTATTACATACATACACCTGTTATTTCATATTTGACAGTTTTGAGAATTTACTTTACTTTACTAGCTATGTGAATGCATAAATTTATGAAAGTACTTACCTCAAGTTGATATTTATTAAGAAAGTTTCATGTGATCGTGTTAAACTACAAAGTACTTTGAAAAATTTTACTAAAACATTTGTTTATTTTTTACGGTTTTACTTTTGTTAAATCAATAGTTTTATTTTAAACTTATAAACGGTTTTATAAAATTAAAAACAACAAATAAAACAATACGTTTTGATATAAGATAAACGAGAGATGGTTTAAGATTAATATTATTTGTGCATTGGATGTTGTAGCTTAAAGTATGTAAAAAATTTTAATATTTAACAGTTTGCAAACTTTGAAATTAAAAAAAAAAATACAAAAATGCATATGTAAGTAAGTATGTACATGCATAATTAATTACCAAACATTATCACATATATAAATATATAAATCTTTACATTTTTTTTGTTTTAATAAAATTTTTAGCTAAAGGACATGGATGGCACTAAATTTTTCTACTGCATTGGCAAATCATTTTAATTTACTAGATTTTAATAATTTTATTCAAGCATAAACATAAATATGTTCTACAAATGTGCTTTTGACTAGTTACTTTTTTTATAATAATTTTCGTTTTTTGTTTTTCAATCTTATGCTTTAAAGTTGCCCGCTTGTGTTGGTAAAATATACAATCGCATCTTAAAACTAAAAGTCACCTTGTGGTCTTGACAGTAGTTCATGAAAGAAAAATTAAAAAAGGTTTACCTTAAAAAGATAATGATAATCTATGCTTTAAGTTGTTTGTCTTTCTGTTGTTTCTTAAATTTTTGCAATAAAGTAATCTAGAAGATGTTGAATACCAAGTAACGACTCTGATTGGTTTTAACTTTGCAAGGTTTAGACCAATCTTGGTCCCTTCTTCATCTCAGCTTTCAAACGCAGCGAGAAAAATTTGCCGCGCGTTTACCCACAGTAACGATAAACTAGGTTGAGCCGTCGGGTTAGTAACCCACACTGCTATGAAAAAACAAAGAGGAAGATTAATAGACTCCCCTAATGTTGACAACCCCCGCAAAGGTTTTAAATCCATGATTTGAAGATCTGCACCTGTAACGCCCGAACTCTATAAAGAGCAGGTCCAGTGTAGACACTAGCGAATGTGTAAGACCGACATTACCACCTTATAGGCAGTACGATTGAATCGAAAAGACGTCACAATTACACCAAACCGCAACGCGCTGTATTATAGCTGCCATGAAACAAGACATTAGTTTGGCTATGGAGACCTTAACCCCTCTTCTCCAGATTTACTCGGGTGGCTGAGGAACTAGCCACAGTTCGCGTTAAAGACATTTGTCTTATCTGTGTCCCTGCCCCGACCAAAAACAAGGACCAAAGATATATTTTACGGGCTCTTAGAGAGACCATATAGCCGCTGTCCCGACCATGACATTAAAATCTTCCTAAAAGATTTTAAAGCGAAAATTGGAATGGATAATATCTGTTGAGGGAAATTTAACCTCCACGAGGAAATATCCGATAATGGAATGAGGCTTGTAGACATCGGCGCCGATTTCGGCATCTCGATATACATAAGACCACGTGGCTGTCACCAGATCAAGCACCGAGAAACCAGATTGATTATGTTGTTATAGACTGGATGATATTCATCCGAAGTGTTAACCATACAATCGATCTGAGGAGCGAGCATCGATTCGGATCATTATCTTGTGGCGGCAAAGGTTCGCATCCGTCTAAACATAGCGGCAAACGTACGATTAGGCAATATTTGTAATTGGGTAATATAAGTCTTTCTCAAGGTAGCTAAAGTATGACCGAATGTGTTGTTATAAAATTAAAGCGAAGAATGCGGCAAACTCTTGAATTAGTTACAACATTTGTTGCAAAGGAAAGGTATCAGAAGAAAAGGAGAGAGGAGAAACGTCTATTCCGAAGAAAGGGAAAATAAATGGTGACGTCTATGCAATTGAGTTCATGGGGCGAAGAACATTGCTAGCAGTACCTGCCACCTTTGAAAAAGTCGGGAGAAAACCAGCCAATGTGGGTCTGGCAGTAAATGTAGATAAAACAAAGTTGATGGTATCAACGCACAAGACGTCTAGTAGACTGGAGCAGACAGTGGAATTTGAAAACTACAATTTTGAATACGATTTTATTTACCCTGGTACCGCCATAAACAAAAGAAACAACACTAGTTTTGAGATAAAAAGAAGAAAAAAATTATAAAATAGATTCTAGTTTGGACTAAGTAATCAGTTTAAAACCAAATCCACTTTCCGACAGAAAAAAATAACTCTCTACAGGACACTGCTACTACTCGTGCTTATATATGTATATAAAAGTAGCTATGATATATGGCAGACGAAGCAGTGCTTAAAGTGTTTGAAAATAAAATTTTTTATAAAATCTATGAACCAATATGCGTTGATGGAAAATACCGGTGTCGTATTAACCACGAGCTGTATAAACTATTCCCCGACATTGACAGAGTTAGGTGTATCAAAAATTCAACGTTTACATTAGCTGGGTCAATTTATAGGAATGAATAAAGATGCTTTAGATAGGAAGTCACTTGTATGCGAATCCGTTGAGGTATCACGCAGAAGGGGAAAACCGTAACTCCGATGAAAGGTCTAAGTAGAGAAAGATATCTCGAATATGGTATCTGAAATTGGAAAAGAAGCGCAGCAGAAGTGCTTTTACCCCTATAGTCTGGAAGACAGTTTTATCGGCAATTATAACATTAAGTAAAATTGGTATTTAAATTTTAGCAGCCTTTAGAAATACAAACGAAATTCAAAACAATGGAATGATATTTCGCTTGCCAGTAGGAGACTTTAGATTAGAAAAGTAAAACGTCATCTGGCTTGTTTGGGTTTTTTATTTCAATGGAAAAACTTAAACAACTGTCAACACCTGAGTCCCCACTAGGTTCTTCGTGCCCACTTTTTGGTTGGTTTTTTTGTAGTGGCTTAACTATTGACATTTCAAGAGTTTTTTCGTTTTTGGCAAAATTTTCCTTTTCGTATAAGGGGTTTAATACGAAATCTTTGGTTGTGGCTGAAATTGCTCTAAAACTGTTTCGTTTTAAATCTTGGTGAAGTAACTGTTTTTCAAACTGTATTAAAACTTCAGCACTTGGCTTTGTATTCGATCTGCTGCTATCCACACTTGACAAACTTAACATACTACAAGTTTTACGTTTGATGTCATGTGTTGAGCTACTTTTACGTGAGTGTTTTAAATGGAGATTAAAAAAATCTTTATCGTTCTCATTGTCATCGTCACTGAAATTATTTAGAAAATTATTATAAAATGAATTGGATGTTGAGGGTCTGATATGTAAAGCGGGTGACGTTTCATTATGCTGATGATAAGTAGAAGCATGTTGAAATGAAATTGATGAAGAATTCCTATTTTTATACAAGTATTTAAGGGAACTGCTACGACGTACTGGTGTTGTTAAGGACCAATGGCAATTGTTATTAAAATGCTTTTTATCGACTGTAAGTGCTTTGTTTTGATATAAATTGTTTTTATAAGTGTTGCTGAAGTTGTTTACCTCTCGAATATCCTCGTTCGGCTCGGGCGTACACAGGTCTCGTTTTGGTAATATTTGGGGCAACGTTTCACTGCTGTTTATGTAGTAGTCTCGACTGTACCTGAAAGGTAAAATTAATATTTTGCAAATTATAAAATTATATATAAACGAAAACCCACAAAAAAAAATATTTTAAACGTGTAAGAAGTTTCATTATACAGTCTAACCAGCCAAACGGCCAACTGGGTCCAATTTTTGGGGTCTGGAAAGTCTTATTGAGAACATGGTGAAATCACTGAATAAATTCATAATGGGAATGACAATCAAGAAATTAAACAAAAAACAGATTAATCTTTTGCAGGCCACACTTAATAAACCATGAACTGACTCCGAACTAATTTCTGGAATAAAAACGGCATCCGCCAACACAAAAATTAATTCTAATATTTTCTAATAAACCAGAAAATCTAAAATCGTCTTCAAGCTTAATAGTTATACTTTTCACGATACGAACTTTATAATTCTTCTAGTTTTTTTCATAACGATAAAAAAGAGCAATTAATTCAGTGTATCGATCCCAAGCTGCAAAAGCGACATAATGAACAGAAATATAATGTTACACATTAAAGGCGGTGGCACATAGAATTCGTCGTACGTCATACTTCGCCCTTTTCAACTGACAGCTAAGTTGACAAATATGTTTTATTATGAACAATGTCACATTCAGTATCTCTCCTTCAACGCAATGTACTAAAGTTGGGCAACTTTTAACTTTTAACGTACGTCAAGTAATTTGACAATTACCAGCTGGTTCATAACCTTGATTTTGATTAGTTGTTGTTGCACGCGGCCATATAAAATATAAAAAATCAGCTGATTTAACATCCGTTTTTAAAGGATTCTATGTGCTAACCTCTTGTGTTGTTACGTTAATGCCAGTTAAAAAAGCCAACGCTTGAAGTACGACGGATTCTATGTGCCACCGCCTTAAGAGTCGTTCTTGTTGTTCGTTTAAAGTCTTCTAATTAAATTTCAAGGTTAAATAGTGTGTATCTATAAGACCCAATATGTTTGCGCATGCATTATGTATTTATTACCTTTTATAGTCATTTGTACGACTTGCACTTTCATCATCTTCTAACTCTTGACTACTTAACAAGTCCAAAGTATTTATATCTTTATTAAGACTTATGTTGGGTAAATCGATTAAACGTTCTTGGCTGCCACTAATACGTCTTTTGAGAGCTTCCGGGGCATATGGATTATTTGGCATTTCAACAGCATTATACCATTTTTTGTACTCACGTTCTGCTATAGAACCTAAACCGTAGAAAAAACAATTTAAAAATTTATTTTTTTTACTTAATTTTTAACTTAAATATTTTTTTTTCAAAAGTCTTTTTTTAGTTAATTAGTACCTGAAATGCTAGGCAATAGACACAAATTTACATATTTACATGTGGGTGTACAATAATGTGCCACAGTATATAACATATCGTTATCTTAATAAAGAAAGTCCCTAACTTGTACTTTTTGTTTATTTCAATAAATGGTCTGTCTGTCTGTCTGCTCATATATCACAATTAGCCAAAAAAATCTCGGCTTAAAAAACGAGTTTGGGCCGTTTTGTATTAAGGGAACGATATGTAATTTTTAAAAGCTAAGAAGGCCTTTTTGTAATACATAAATTAAAAAATAAACCAACACCATCTACTTAAATACGGAAATAGAAAAAATAAAATGTTTAATTATTATAGCATTCTGATTTGCATTTGTATACGGCCATGGTCTGTAAGCCGAATACAGGTACATGTTGCGATTTCAAAAAAAATCCTAAACTTAATTTCAAATAGAGTTAACAAGCCTTGTCAAAATTAAATCTAACAAAGTTTAAGCGCAACAAGTAAATATTTTTGTATAAAGGAAATACGTATCTCGATTCAAAAAACACTCGGTTTACAGAACATAGTCGATTACAAATTCATAAACATTTACATATACATAAAAATAAATATAATTACATACATTCAAACAACATTAAACATTAATTATATATTACACCACACCGAGTTATGAAAATGGCCATATACTTAGTTTTGAAAATGTGTACCTGGTACAAAGTGTTGCCATATAGCCACACCATCTTCATCTCTACTGACATCACCATCATCATAATGATCGTTATCGCTATCAGTAACATTATTATACTCCGAGTTATTTTTTGAATTAGTAGAATATTTTTTATTTTGAACTGCGCTTGTTAGTAAATCGTTAGGATGTTTCTGACAAGATGTTGTTGTTGTTACAATATAACCGATCATGTTTTCACTAGATTCCTTAAGATTATTAGTTTGAACATTATGACGTTTAGTATTTAATTTAGGGTTAACTTTTTTTGGTAAATTAGTAGTTGAAATTATGTTATTAGTAGAATTGTTGTTAGAACTGATATCAACATTATTTTCTTGATAATTGTCGTTATCGATAAAAAATTCTTCAAGTGTGTTAGTTCGACTATCGTCACATTGTTTGGAATCCGATAATTGATCTGAGAAGAGAATAGTATTAATAAAGTCATACGAAATCTTTTCAGGATCGGTAACTTTGAAAAGAAATGAAACATTACAGTCGTCATAATGACATTGATGGTTATCAGAAAAAGTTAAACTATCGCAAACTACTGAAGATTCTCTATCTAGTAGCTCACTTTTTTCTTTGTTAGTTTTGTCTATACTACCATCGGGTGAATTCGATAAATCAATAGTATTTAAAAATCTATGCATGAGTAGGGTTTGACGTCGTCGGCTTTTAAGCGAAGTAAAAAGGTGCTTGTCTTGAATAAGCTTATGGCATAAAGTTGTCAAAGCATTTGACGTGCTTTGTAGATAGGGCTGTGGCAATGCTTTTGGACTTATATCTTCAAAACTCGGTGCTGTGTCTCCCACTCTACTTTGGCGCTGAAGTTTTTTTGGCAGATTATGGTTACCTGTTATACTTGTATCAGGCGCTATTGAAGCTAACAACCCCTTATTTTCTTCAGCAGCAAATTGTCTCATTATCGTAGGAGTATCATTTAATGAAATACATTCAGCTGATATGTTTCGAAAATCTAATGCAACTATTGAACGTTCTGATGCTAAAGACTGACTTGTATTTGTTTTATTGTTTGCTAAATGAGTGGGAGGCTGAATAGTAGACGTATGTTCTATAGAAACTTGTTGTGCCAGCCGATTCTTGACTGGAAGCGGAGAGAAAATATCATCTATTGCAGAATGTTTAGAAACTTCTACTGGAATATCTGAAGGTTGCTCATTGGAAGCATTTTCGAATTTATTATCGGTAGAGCTTTTAGAAAATTCAAGCGAAACTTTTGTAGGCTGATCCTTTAATACATTTTCAATTAGTTTAGCTGGATCTTTCAATTCATTATTTGTAAAATCCGTAGGAACTCCCACCGAAACTTCTGTGCGCTCCTCCTTTGAGACATTTTTAATTTTGGGAGATAAATCTTTCAATTCACTAGTTGTTAAATCCATAGGAACTTCTGTAATTGGAATATTTGATGGTTGCTCGTTTGCAGCATTTTCTAATCCAATTGTTTTATCTGAATCTTCTAACTTATTATCTGCCGACTCCGCAGAATCCTTGGGAACCTCTGCTAGAATAGCTGAGGGCTGCTCCTGTGACAAACTTGTAATAGTTTTAGCTGGATCTTGGAGTTCACTAGTTCCAGAATCCATAGAAATTCTTACTGGAACCTCCGTTGGCTGCTCTTTCAATACATTTTCAATAGATTTATCAGGGTCTTTTAGTTCGCTAATTGTGCAGAAGGCGGGAACTTCTACAGGAAAAGATTCAAGAGTTTTAGCTGGATCTTTTAATTCATTAGTTGAAGAATTCGTAGAAATTTTGATTGGAACTTCTGTGAGCTGATCGTTTTTAATTTCTTTAGCTAGTACTTTCATTTCATTAAGCTTAGAACCCGTAAAAAATTCTGCCGAAAAAGAGGTCTGCTCTGGTGAAAAATTTTCAATTGCTTTATCAGTTACAGAATCCGCTGAAGTGTCTACCAGAACTTCTACGGGCTGCTTCTTTTCAACAGTATCAGTTGGATCTCTAAGTTCATTAGTTGTAGAATCCGTTAAAATTTTAACTGGAATTTCTACCAGCTGCTCCTCTTCTAAAGTTTTTCGTGGATCTTTCAGTATATTAAAAATAGAATCCGTGTAAGATTCTTCGGGAACTTTTGGCGGCTGCTCTTTTTTAATACTTTCTGCTGGGTTTTTCAGTATATTAGTTGTAGAATCGGTAGAAATTTCTACCAGAACTTCTGTAGGCTGTTCGCTTTCAATAGGCTCTGCCAGATCTTTTAGCTTATTGGTCGTAGAATACATGGAAACTTCTACAGGAGTTTTTATGGGCGGCTGATGCTTTTCAATAGTTTTAACAGGGTCTTTGAGTTCATTAACTGCCGAACACGTAGAAGCTTCTCCCGAAACTTTTGCGGGTTGCTCCTTTTTAATACTTTGTGCTGGGTTTTTCAGTATATTAGTTGTAGAATCGGTAAAAATTTCTTTCGGAACTTCTGTAAGCTGCTCCTTTTTAATAGTCTTTGCTTGATCTTTAAGTTCAGCAGTTGTAGAATCCATGGAAATTCCTACTGGAAATTTCTTTTCAATACCTTCTGCTGTGTGTGTTATTCTATTGGTTGTAGAATCAGTAAAAAATTCTACCGGAACTTTTGTATACTGCTCCTTTTCAATAGCTTCTCCTGAATCTTTGAGTTCATTATTTAAGGAATCCGTAGAAAGTTCTACTTGCACTCCCATCGGCTGCTCTTTTTCAATTATTCCTCCTGAATGTTTTAATTCATTTGTTGAGGGATCTGTGGAAGTTTCTAACGGAACCTCTAAGGGCTGCTCTTTTTCAATTTTTTCTTTTGGACCTCTTAGCTCAATGGTTTTAGTGTCTGTGGAAATATCTACCGGAACTTCTCTGGGCTGCTCCTTTTCAATAGTTTCTGGTAAATTTTTTAGTTCATTAGTTGTAGAATTCCTGTAAATTTCTGCCGAAATTTCTATGGGTTGCTTCTTTTCAATAATTTCTACTGGATTTTCTTGTTTAGTGGTTGTAGGATCTGTGGAAATATCTACAGGAATTTCTGTTGGCCGTCCCTTTTCAATAGCTTCTGCTAAATGTTTTAGTTCAATAGTTGTAGGATCCGTGTAAGTTTCTAACGGAACCTCTATGGGCTGCTCTTTTTCAATTTTTTCTTTTGGACCTTTTAGCTTAGTGGTTTTAGTGTCTGTGGAAATATCTACCGGAACTTCTGTGGGCTGCTCCTTTTCAATTGTTTCTGGTAAATATTTTAGTTCATTTGTTGTAGGATTCGTGAAAGTTTCTAACGGAACCTCTAT